>WNWK01001941.1:70000-180000 GCA_009830355.1 Cherax destructor | reverse complement strand
GGAACCTTTACCACTGGGTACGTTCCTTTGCGACAGTCAGGTTTATCTTGCATCACTCTGCTCGTTCTTCCCATCCCTACCACACCACCAGGCAGTCACATAGTACCATGGTCGCTAGCTCCAAGACAGCACCTGTGTCTGCTTTACCCAGGTTGAATATCAGCTCTAGTCTTGCTGGTTTATCATCCCCCTCACGTATGTGGAGCATCGGGACATATACAATACTCCCAGTTACTTTCCTTATTGCTAAAGTCTTCCTTGATGACTATTACCTTTGCTACCTGCCTTTCTGTTCGTGTACGGCTGTGTGTGTGTGTGTGTGTTTGTGTGTGTGTGCGTGTGTGTGTGTGCGTACATGTGTGTGTGCAGGCCACCCGCGCGGCTACGGCAGAGCCTGCAAGAGAGCAACCCACCAAGGGCCAGGTTATTCACAGCTGACGCCGCGCCATCAGCTGTTTTTGGATCAGCTGATCTGGCCGTGTAAACACGGAGGGTTGTCGCTCCTCCTCACCTTGCTTTCAACACACGCCCTCACGCACGTTTTGCTCCCGCAACTACGCTCTCAACACACCCACAAGCGCGTTTTGTTTCCTCACCTCCTAACACACACACACACACACACACACACACACACAGCTGGCGTGTACGCGCGCCCGCAAGCTTTCTCTCTTTCTGTCTCTACCTTCCTCAGTTGTCATCTCCGGTGACAGTGACTGTGAAAACTCACTTCTCAGTAAACGTTATCGTCCTCCAAGAGTCATTGAAAAGGGTTGTTGACGAGGAGAGGAACAAACTAAAATAGAGTTTGAGTGCCAAGATATGTGAATGGAAGCATGAGAGTTGAAGTTCTCTCTCTCTCTCTCTCTCTCTCTCTCTCTCTCTCTCTCTCTCTTCTCTCAATATATATATATATATATATATATATATATATATATATATATATATATATATATATATATATATATATATATCTGAGGAGACAGTGGAGAACCTGCAATTCCCAGTACTTGCAGTTTTGTAAAGAGTCCCTGGTGCCACACTCGGTCGAAAGCACCAGCAATGTCCAGTGCTACTACACAACTGACTTTGGATTCATCCAGAGTCTGGTGCCACTTAGTGGAAAGATTTAACAACAGATCAGCAGCAGAGTAACCTTTTCAGAAGCCATATTGACGGTCACAAATAAATAACTGAGTGGTAGTCGAAAACTCTGTCATCTGCCATGAGATTATTGTCTCAAGAATCTTGCCAGTGATTGACAGGAGTGACACTGGTCTGTAGTTGCTGAGTTCCGCTCTACACTGAGGTCATTTACACTGTGCTAGGCAGTGCTGAAAGATGCGAGTTAGAGGTGCTGCTAGCTGGTCTGCACATCTACTCAGCAATCTTAGGCTCCACTTATCTGGGCCCACAGCTTTTTTCTTTGTCCAGCGATTTAAGAAGATACATCTCCTGCCTTACTGTCACCACTGACAACTTTGACACAGGTCTTGCAGCTAGCCACGGAGAAATCGGAAACTTGTATCTTGGCAGCAAAGTACTCAGCAAAGAGGTCAGCTTTCTCCTGACTGCTAGTAGAGGTGGTCCCATCCTGTCGATTTAGAGGTGGAATAAGTTCATCAGGCGAATAACCTTGTCGGTCCTTGACCAAGGACCACCAGGTTTTGAAGCCCAGTCTACCTGATGTCAGCTTTCTTCTTGTGTCAGCCTCCCATTTAGAGACGGTCCACTTTTGGAGTTCACCCATTTGCCTACAGGCTTGCCTGTGCAGGTTCCTGTTATAGGTTTAGGTTTAGGTAGTGGGATGCCTCTTATACCTTCGTCAAGCCTTGTACGTAGCAGTAGCAGCCTCTCTACAACGACGGCCGAACCAAGGCTGATCTGTAGGTTTCGTCGCATACTGCTGGTGAGGGATGTGTTCTTGTTGTAGATTAAGGATGTGTTCAGTGAAGGCATTCACTTGGTTGTCAACATCACCTTGGAGAAGAGCATTCCAACCGGAGGTGGCGACCTCAGAGCAAAGGGCTATCCAGTTTCTTCTCTCCCACAGCCAGGTTGTACGTGAAGATTCTTCACCTCGTTCTGTTGGGTTCTTCAGTCTCATAACGACAGCCTTGAGGTCAGACGATCCAACATAGCCGAGGGGTTGACAAGTGACTATACCTTCTGCCAGGTCACTCACTACTGGGTCAAGGGAGGAGCCAGAGATGTGAGTACGGAAATCAACAAAGTTTCTCATGTCAAACATTATAAGAAGGTCATCAAAGTCCCTCTGTATAAGATGTTGGTTGAGGTCACCAACAATTATAATATGTTGACATTTGTGTTGGAGGAGAAGGGAGTTCACATTTTCTATTAGAAAGTTGATGGCGTCTGCATGTTGCCACTGAGATACTAATGTTTATGCATAGCTTGAAGAACATTATTTTTTGGTGAGTAGCAACATTGGCATCAATGGGTTCTCTCTCTCCCTCCCTACGTACATAAACACATAAATACATACATACAAACAACATACATACATACAAACAACATACATACATACAAACAACATACATACATACAAACAACATACATACATACAAACAACATACATACATACAAACAACATACATACATACAAACAAATACATACATACAAACAACATACATACATACAAACAACATACATACATACAAACAACATACATACATACAAACAACATACATACATACAAACAACATACATACATACAAACAACATACATACATACAAACAACATACATACATACAAACAACATACATACATACAAACAACATACATACATACAAACAACATACATAAATACAACATGATTACAACATACATACACTCATACATACAAACATGTTGAGACATCATGGGTTTAATCTAAATAAAGTAATATGTTTGCAAATAACATCTGAGTGTCTATAACACCTGAGTGTCTATAACACCTGAGTCTCTACAATACCTGAGTGTCCATAACACCTGAGTGTCTATAACACCTGAGTGTCCATATCACCTGACTGATATTAACACTTAAGTGTAAATAGCATGTAAGTGCACATAACACCTGAGTGCACATAACACCTAAGTGCACATAACATCTGAGGGCACATAACACCGAAATGCGCATAAAAACTAAGTACATGTAACACTTAAGTGCACATAATACCTAAATGAACATAACACCTAAATGCACATAACACCTAAGTGCACTTACTGCCTAAGTGCGCAAAATACCAAAGCTCATGTGACACCTGAGTGCCCCTTATACTTAATTGCACATACCACCTAAGTGTATATAATACATAGATGCACACACCACCTAGGCGCATATAACACATAGGTACATCTAGCACCTAGGTGCAAACAACACATATACACAACACCTGGGTACACACACCACCTAGGTGCATACAACACCTAGATGCACACAACACCTAGGTGCACACAGCACCTAGATGTCCTCAAAACTTAACCCTAAGTAAGAAATAAAATTAAATCTCTTAGTGTTAAATCATCTTGCTCTTGGGTGGTCCCCTTGCTTCCTCGACCCCTCCCCTGACCCCAGGAGGGGTGATCCCTCCCCCTGACCCCAGGAGGGGTGATCCCAACCATCCTCCCCTTCTATTTGTACCCCCTTCCTCTACCTAGAGGGTGAACCCTCCCCCAGCCCAAGGGAATGACCCCACTCCCCCCGGGGAGGGAACCACGAGGCGTGAGATACACGCCACTCTTACCCTTCCCCAGGGAAGCCCCGTCAAGAGTCTCTCTCTCTCTCTCTCTCTCTCTTTTACACAGGGTTTGACAAGGTTAGGTTAAGGATTCCTAACTTTATTGACAAGCTAAGAGCTGTTACCTACATCAGCTCATTTGAAAGCATTTTTATTGTTATGAAACATACAAGTAGGGAACAGGATGAAGTTGGAGCCATCTGTGGGCCAGCATTTTCATTTAATCAACTGACTCTATCTCGTTGATATCATAATGCTGTACGAACATGATCCAGACTCGAGTCATCCTGGGAATTAATGATCTCAGATGAAGCTATATCCTGGAGAATGGTACAGAGTGAAGTTGCTGCTTGCTACCCGTCTTGTGGTGTAGAAGCTCGCTTCTCGCTGTTCTCAGAGTGGAGCCAAGTGTGCTACCTTGACAATGTTGGCCTTGTATATAACACCAAGGCCACCCACATCCCTCCTGTGTTGAAGGCTCTGCTGAAATGACAGATTTATCCAGGATGGGTCCAGGCGAGAGATGATTCATTTTGCTCTTCTCTGTTCTGTCAAGAAATCGCAGATGAGATGGGGGGGGGGGTAGGCAATCCAAGAAAGTGGAGCACACTCAAGGTCTGAGCGTACTTGTGCCTCGTACAGAATCTTGCAACCTCTGCTGTCGAGCACATGCGAGATACGTCGAAGTGCTGTATGCTTTCTGACCTCCATGTTTGCGAGATTTACAACGTAGTTCTTCATAGTCAGTTTGGGGTCAAATTTCACCCCAGGGATATTAACTTCATCCCGGGCACCATTACTCTCCCATCCATTCATTCTTACCATCATGGTGCCTAGAGACCATCATTATTTGTGTTTTCTCAGGTGCAAATGTTACCTGCCATCGGTTTTCCCAAGCTGGTAATTGATGTAGCTTAGCTGGCATTTCTTCTCTTGGATAAGTAAATGTCAGAGTACAGTCGTCTGCATATGCATGGGATTCTGGGATGAGATGAAGAAGGTCACTGAAGTAGACATTCCATAACAATGGTCCCAGCACACTTCCTTGTGGAACACTTGCCCCAATAGGATGTCTTGCTGGCTCTGTCCCATTGAGAACTACCCTTAGAGATCTACCTCGAAAGTAATCACTGAGGAGACATAGTGGAGAACCTGCAATTCCCAGTACTTACAGTTTTACCAAGAGTCCCTGGTGCCACACTCGGTCGAAAGCACCAGCAATGTCCAGTGCTACCACACAACTGACTGGATTCATCCAGTGACTGGTGCCACTTAGTGGAGAGGTTTAACAACAGATCAGCAGCAGAATAACCTTTCCTGAAGCCATATTAATGGTCACAAAGTAGTGAGTGGTAATCGAAAAACACTGTCATTTGCCTTGACATTCTCTCTCTCTCTCTCTCTCTCTCTCTCTCTCTCTCTCTCTCTCTCTCTCTCTCTCTCTCTCCTCCCGCCAGCGTAGAGTCAAGACCACCCAAGACGCTGCGCGAGACAGCCTCCAGCGTGACGACCCTACACATGGCACCAGAGGCGGCACCACAGTGCCAACCACACCACACCCAACCATAACCACGGCCTCACATACATGCCTCTTATATATATATATATATATATATATATATATATATGAATGCGCAGATTAGAAAGACTGTTATTGTTCTCGTCTTAGAGAGGGAAATATGGTCAATGTACTCTCTTGTTTCCATTCTTTAAGAATATTTGGAAAGTAAAACAATGTGTAAGTGTGGGGGGGGGAGGGAGGTGTCGCCTGATCAAAAAGTACCAGGTACCTGCGTGACACCAGCACCAAGAGTGCCAGGTACCTGCGTGACACTCACCAGCACCAGGAGTGCCAGGTACCTGCGTGACACTCACCAGCACCAGGAGTGTCAGGTACCTGCGTGACATTCACCAGCACCAGGAGTGTCAGGTACCTGCGTGACATTCTCCAGCACCAGGAGTGTCAGGTACCTGCGTGACATTCACCAGCACCAGGAGTGTCAGGTACCTGCATGACATTCACCAGCACCAGGAGTGCCAGGTACCTGCGTGACACTCACCAGCACCAGGAGTGCCAGGTACCTGCGTGACACTCACCAGCACCAGGAGTGTCAGGTACCTGCGTGACATTCACCAGCACCAGGAGTGTCAGGTACCTGCGTGACATTCACCAGCACCAGGAGTGTCAGGTACCTGCGTGACATTCACCAGCACCAGGAGTGTCAGGTACCTGCGTGACATTCACCAGCACCAGGAGTGTCAGGTACCTGCGTGACACTCACCAGCACCAGGAGTGCCAGGTACCTGCGTGACACTCACCAGCACCAGGAGTGCCAGGTACCTGCGTGACACTCACCAGCACCAGGAGTGTCAGGTACCTGCGTGACATTCACCAGCACCAGGAGTGTCAGGTACCTGCGTGACATTCTCCAGCACCAGGAGTGTCAGGTACCTGCGTGACATTCACCAGCACCAGGAGTGTCAGGTACCTGCATGACATTCACCAGCACCAGGAGTGCCAGGTACCTGCGTGACACTCACCAGCACCAGGAGTGCCAGGTACCTGCGTGACACTCACCAGCACCAGGAGTGTCAGGTACCTGCGTGACATTCACCAGCACCAGGAGTGTCAGGTACCTGCGTGACATTCACCAGCACCAGGAGTGTCAGGTACCTGCGTGACATTCACCAGCACCAGGAGTGTCAGGTACCTGCGTGACATTCACCAGCACCAGGAGTGCCAGGTACCTGCGTGACACTCACCAGCACCAGGAGTGTCAGGTACCTGCGTGACATTCACCAGCACCAGGAATGTCAGGTACCTGCGTGACATTCACCAGCACCAGGAGTGCTAGGTACCTGCGTGACATTCACCAGAACCAGGAGTGTCAGGTGCCTGCGTGACATTCACCAGCACCAGGAGTGCCAGGTACCTGCGTGACACTCACCAGCACCAGGAGTGTCAGGTACCTGCGTGACATTCACCAGCACCAGGAATGTCAGGTACCTGCGTGACATTCACCAGCACCAGGAGTGCCAGGTACCTGTGTGATACTCACCAGCACCAGGAGTGCCAGGTACCTGTGTGATACTCACCAGCACCATGAGTGTCAGGTACCTGCGTGACACTCACCAGTACCTCTTATGTATGAAGTAAGAACGTTGAAATGTCTCGGTCCCCTCACACTTATTGAGTTTTCCTCAGTTTGCTCACTGCAACTCTGCTTTTCATTGGGGTATTTTGTACCTCCTGTCAAGCCTCTTTCTTTCATAGGAAGCGATTTGTGTGTGCCAGTTTGGGACCAATCCTTCTAGAATTTTGCAGGTATATATTACATTGTATCTCTCTCGCCTACGTTCCAAGAAGTACAGATCGAGGGACTTCAAACGTTCCCAGTAACTTAGGTGTTTGACTGAATCTATGCGAACAGTAAAGGTTCTCTGTATATTCTCCAGGTCCGCAATTTCGCATGTCTTAAACGGAACTGTTAGAGTACAGCAGTACTCCAGCCTGGAAGTACAAAGGACTCGAAGAGTATCATCCTTGGCTTGTCATCCCTCGTTTCGAAGGTTCTAGTTATCCAGCCTATCATTTTCCTTGCAGCTGTGTTAACGACACTGATATGATCCTTGAAGGTGAGGTCGTTTGACATGATCACTCCCAGGTCTCACATTAGTCTTACGCTCTAATGAGTGATTCGAGTTTGCTTTATACTCCGTTCTTGTCTTCATTTCCTCAGTTGTTCCATAACGTATAACTGAAACTTGTCCTCATTGAACATTACATTGTTGTCAGAGGCACTGGAAGACTTTGCTTATATCAGCTTGGAGGTTTAATGTGTCCTTAATGGATGTCACTCTCATACAGATTCCAGTATTGTCTGCAAGGATGATGCAATGCTATGATTTATGTCTCTGTCTATGTCGTATATATGAGAATGAGAAAGAGAACAAGGTCAATACTGTGCCTCAGGGAACAGAGTTTTCACTATGTCAGCCTCTGATTTCATTTTGTTCACTATTACACTTTGGGTTCTATTCGTTAGAAAATTAAATATCCCTCTGCCCATTTTTCGTCTTGCACGCACTTTACCTTTGATATACCTTTGATGAATTTCGAGTATCTTTGTACTCCCGGAGCCCGGCCATGGGCCAGGCTCGTTTGGTGCTAGCCTCGTCAACCAGGCTGTTGCTGGTGGTGGCCCGCTGCTCCACATATCCATCACAGCTTGATTGATCTGACACCTAGTGAAGATACTTGTCCAATTTCCTCTTGAAGACTTCTACACTTGTTCCAGCCGTGTTTCTGATGTCTTCTGATAAGATATTGAATAATCTGGGTCCAGCGATGTCGTTACAGTGTTCCATATTGTGCCCACCGCATTCCTGCTTTTCACTGGGTTTATTTTGCACTTCCTCCCATATTTCTCGCTCCAGTATATTGTTATGGCAGTGTGCTTATCATGTACGTCTCTTTCTCCTCCGCCCCAGTGAGTACATATTCAAGACTTTAAGTCGTTCCCAATAATTTAAATGCTTTACTGGCTCTATATGGGCCGTAAACGATGTCTGTATTTGTTCCAGCTCTGATATTTCTCCTGACTTGGACGGGGTCGTCAACACGGAGCAATATTCCATATGAGGGAGCACTAGCGATTTATTTCCCTTGTTCTGATGGGTCTCAATACCCACCCCTTCATTCTCCTGGCTATCGTGACCTTTGTCTTATGTTCTTTGAAAGAAAGGTCAACTGACATAATTATTCCCAAGTCTTTCACATGTTCCTTTAGCTATTTGAAGATTCTCTTGAGTTTTGTATACAATGTTCTATTTGAGTTCTTCATTCTTTCCATACTGTGCATTGGAAGACCCTGCTTATATCTTCCTGTAATTTTTCAGTGTCCTCTACCGTAGTGACTTTCATGCTTATTTTAGTGTCATCTGCAAATGATGATACAAAACTGTGACGGGTGTTTTTAGTCTATGTTCGCTATCAGGATAAGAAACAGCAGAGGTGCCAGGACTGAGCTTTTTATCTCTCTGATGCTGGATTTTGCTCTGTTCACTACTACGTTTTGTGTTCTGTGTGTTAGGAACCCAAAAATCCATCTGCCTACCTTCCCCGTAATGCCTATTGCCGTTATTTTGTTTTCAATCACCCCATATCTTCCAATGCCTCCGTAATTCTGCCATAGTGGTTCAAAATGAATGATCATCCTGCTGTAAAACCATGCTGATTCGGGTTATGCTGTTTGTGCTGGTCCATGAAATTTGTAATCTGCCGTCTCATCACAGTTTCGAAGATTTTTATGACATGAGAAGTTAGGGCTACTGGTCTGTAATTTTTAGCTAGTGCTCTACTACCTCCCTTATGCAAAGGAGCTATGTCTGCACTCTTTAAGGCCTCCGGTATTTCACCTAGATCTAAGCTCTTTCTCCAAAGAATACTGAGGGCTTGTGCTAATAGTATTTTGCACTTTTTATAAATAAGGCATTCCATGAATCTGGTCCAGGTGCTGAGTGAGTGGGCATCATGATCACACTTATTAGAGGCTCTGTACACTATATCTGCATTTTGTTTGTCCTCCAGCGCATCCAAGACAATGTCACAGGGGATCATTAGTTGCGAAAGCCAGGAGCGACCTCTAAACCAATTGCTGCTCTGGGTTGTACAAATCTTGCGAATGCATGTAGCTCGTGATTTTAAAATCTTTCAAATATTTTTATAATGTGGTATGTTAGTGCTATCAGTCTATAGTTCTTTGCTGTTGATTTACTGCCATCTTTGTGGAGTGGGGCTATATACCTTGTTTTTAACAAAGGGATGAACCCCCGTGTCTAGCCTCCCTCTCCATACAATATTTAAGGCACGCTAAAGAGGTTTCTTGCAAGTGTTGATGATCACAAGTTTCACGAGTCTGGGTCCAGGGCAGAGTGCATGGGCATGTTGTCAATGGCTTTTTCAAAGTCAAGTGAGGTTAGAGTTATGTCGGAAATTTCGACTTCAGTATTTCACTCATTTCGTTGCTTTCATCAGTGTAGGTTCCACCTTGTTTGAGCAAGGACCCGATACAGGATGTGATTTCTACCTTGGATGTGGCATATGTGGAGAGATATTTTGGATTTCTTTCAATATTTTTAATTGCTTTTAGTTCCTTCTGGGTTTTTTATGGATTTTGTTGGTAGTTATCCTTACCATACTTTTGATTTACGTTTGAGGGGTTTCAAGAGTTTTTCCACTCCACAATCTGGACCTGGGTCAGGCTTGTATGGTGGTGCTTTCCTGACCAACCAGGCTGGTGCTGCTGGTGGCCCACTGGCCCACATATCCATCACAGCTTGGTTGATCCAGCACTTGGTGGAGGCATTTGTCGAATTTCCTCTTGAAGGCTTCTACACTTGTTCCGGCAGAATCTGATACAATATTGTTGATACAATGTTCCCTTACTGTGCCCACGATGCTCCTACTTTTCATTGGGTTTATCTCTCACTCCAGTATGCTGTTATGGCCGTGAACAGATTTGGGACTAGGCTTTCAAATACTTTTCATATATAATATTTTTTTTACACGGGGTTTTACAAGGTTACGTTAAGGTTCCCAACTTTATTTACAAGGTAAGAGCCGTTACCTACATCAGCTCATTTGAAAGCATTTTTATTGTTATGAAACATACAAGTAGGGAACAGGATGGAGTTGGAGCCATCTGTGGGTCAGCATTTTCATTTGGTCAGCCGACTTTATTTCGTTGATATCATTATGCTGTACGAATATGTTCCAGACACGAGTCATCCTGGGAAAAAAATTATTTTAGATGAAGCTATGTCCTGGAGAAGGTTACAGTCACAGTGAAGTTGCTGCTGGCTGCCCGTCTTGTGGTGTAGAAGCTCACTTCTCGCTGTTCTCGGAGTGGAGCCAAGAGTGGTATCTTGACAATATTGACCTTGTTAGAGAAGGTTCTCCTGAAATGACGAACTTATCAAGGCTGGGTTTAGACTAGAGATGATTCGTCTTGCTCTCTTCTCTATAACTAACTATAACAAACTACAACTAACCAGACCACAACAAACTACACTAACCAGACCACCTTTGAACCTTTGATATACCTTTGAAGAGTTTCGAGAGTTTATCTACTCTCTGAGCCCGGCCATGGGCCAGGCTCGTCTGGTGCTTGCCTCGTCAACAAGGTTGTTGCTGCTGGAGGCCCGCTGCCCCACATATCCATCACAGCCTGGTTGATCTGGCACCCGATGAAGATACTTGTCCAGTTTCCTCTTGAAGGCTACTACACTGGTTCCAGCCGTGTTTCGGATATCTTCTGGTAAGATGTTGAATAGTCTGGGACCCCGGATGTTAATACAGTGCTCCCGTATTGTCCCCACCGCACCCCTGCTCCTCACTGGGTTTATTTTACACTTCCTCCCATATCTCTCACTCCAGTATGTTGTTATGGCAGTGTGCAGATTTGGGACCAGGCCCTCAAGTACTTTCCAGGTATATATTATCATGTATCTCTCTCTCCTCCGCTCCAATGAGTACATGTTCAAGACTTGAAGGCGTTCCCAATAATTTAGATGTTTCAATGGCTCAATGTGAGCCGTTCAAAATATAACTATAACTATAACTATAACTAACTACAACTAACCAGACCACAACAAACTACACTAACCAGACCACAACAAACTATAACTAACTACAACTAACCAGACCACAACAAATAAATCATATCATCAAAGGCGGTCTTGACATAATTGTTTTTGTCAGAGCAAGGATTGGGGGACGTGGGGGAGGAGAGGGGGACGTGGGGGAGGAGTGGGGGAGAAGCAGGGGAGGGTGGGGGACCGTCAGTGAGACTTGCTTGCCATTGGGAAATACTCCACTGCAACAGTAACAACAACAGCAATTACAACGGTAAAAACAACAGTAATTATAACGGTAAAACAACAGTATTTACAAAGTAGCAACAACAGTAATTACAACAGTAACAACAATATTTACAACAGTAACAACATTTACAACAGTAACAACAATATTTACAACAGTAACAGCATTATTTACAACAGTAACAGCATTATTTATAACAGTAACAGCATTATTTACAACAGTAAAAACAGTATTTACAACAGCAAGAACAGTATTTACAACAGTAAGAACAGAATTTACAACAGTAACAACAGCATTTACAAAAATAATTACAACAGAACAATCACAAAGAAATTGAGTGGCATGAGTGGGGGGTGGGGGTAAGGAGGGAATAGACACCCCACACCCCCAAACACCAGGCTTTATGCATCCACATATCATCCACACCACCACAACACCATCCACACCACCACAACGCTCCCCCCAACACCCTCCACACCACCACAACACCATCCACACCACCACAACACCATCACACACCACAACACCATCCACACCACCACAACACCATCCACACCACCACAACCGCTCCCACACCACCACAACACCATCCACACCACCACAACACCATCCACACCACCACAACACCATCCACACCACCACAACACCATCCACACCACCACAACACCATCCACACCACCACAACACCATCCACACCACCACAACACCATCCACACCACCACAACACCATCCACACCACCACAACCCTCCCACACCACCACAACACCATCCACACCACCACAACACCATCCACACCACCACAACACCTTCCACACCACCATCCACACCACCACAACACCATACACACCACCACAACCCTTCCCACACCACTACAACACCATCCACACCACCACAACCCTTCCCACACCACCACAACACCATCCACACCACCACAACACCATCAACACCACCACAATACCATCCACACCACCACAACCCCTCCCACACCACCACAACATCATCCACACCACCACAACACCATCCACACCACCACAACACCTTCAACACCATCCACACCACCACAGCACCTTCAACACCACCACAACACCTTCAACACCATCCACACCACCACAGCACCTTCAACACCACCACAACACCTTCAACACCATCCACACCACCACAACACCTCCCACACCACCACAACCCCTCCCACACCACCGCAACACCATCCACACCAACACAACCCCTTCCACACCACCGCAACACCATCCACACCAACACAAGAACACCCACATAACTAACAAATCCTGACTCTTGATGACCATCAACAAGGTCAGCTGAGCTTCAGTCACACTGGTAGACACTGACCTTAACCAGGATAAGTAACAGTCATAATAAATGGGGTCACACCATGACCTTAGTAACAGTAACAACGGCATCCCACCCTGACCATAGTAACAGTAACAACGGCATCACACCCTGACCTTAGTAACAGTAACAACGGCATCACACCCTCACTTTAGTAACAGTAGCAACGGCATCACACCCTCACCTTAGTAACAGTAACAATGGCATCACACCCTCACCTTAGTAACAGTAACAACGGCATCACACCCTGACCTTAGTAACAGTAACAACGGCATCACACCCTGACCTTAGTAACAGTAACAACGGCATCACACCCTGACCTTAGTAACAGTAACAACGGCATCACACCCTGACCTTAGTAACAGTAACAACGGCATCACACCCTGAATACACAGCAATATTCCAGACTAGAGATATCGAGTGACGTGAGTACTACCACCCTCGCATCTTATTCTCAAGGTTCTAGCTATCAAACCTATTATTTTCTTTGCCGTTGCGATAATGACTCTGTCATCCTCCTTGAACATGAGGTCTGACATTATCACTCCTAGGTCTCTCACATTTGACTTTCATCCTATTGAGTGGTTTGACTTTGTCTTGTACTCTAGTCTTATTTTGATTTCATCCATTTTTCCATTTGTTCTCACTGACCATAATATTGTTGTCAGTGGCCCACTGGAAGACTTGGTTTATATCAGCTTGGAGGCTCGCTGTGTCTTCTATGGATGCCTCTCTCATGCAGATTCTAGGATTCTAGTATCGTCTGCAAGGGATGATACAGTGCTATGATTTATGGCTCTATGTCAGAAATGAGAAAGAGAAGTGGGGCGAGTACCGTGCCTTGGGGGACACAACTTTTCACTGTGGGAACCTCTCATTTAATTATATTTACTATTACTCTTTAGGATCTATTTGTTTGGAAGTTAAATATCCCGGTATTCGTTTTGCATATTTTATGTGCAATTACCCCATGGTCGTACAATTACCCCATGGTCGTACAATTACCCCATGGTCGTACAATTACCCCATGGTCGTACTTGTCAAAGGCTTTTGTAAAGTCAGTTTATAAAGGTACTTATTTATTTTAATTTGACGTGGAGAACATTATTTTTGGTTCCTGCCACTTGATATGTGCATATGCAACCCTTTTTATGCGATAAATTATGATGATTATTGACATTAGGATATTTTTTTTCCATTTGTGAGACCTGACATCAGCATTTTGCTTGTCTTCAGGTACGTCCAAGACCATGTCCTAGTGAGAGGCAGGAGCGACCTGTTCTGAACCCATGTTGACCTGGGTTGTTCAACTGCTGCCATTCCATGTGATTGGCAATCTTTCCTCTTAAAACATTTTCAAAAATCTTGATCATGTAGGATGTTGGCTCTATTGGTCTGTAGTTTTTTTTTTACAATTTCTTTACCACCACAACCACGACAGTAAATCAACTGTAAAATTTGTTTCAGTGGTTCCTCTCCATAAAATATTTAAGACACTTGATAATGCTTTTTTTGCAGTTCTTGATCGACTTGCACGAGTCTATGTCAGGGGCGGAGTTCATGGGCATGCAATCAATGTCTCATTCATGAAGAACTCATTTGGGTGGTCAGTCTTCAGGCTGATTAATAGGTCACTGAACACTGAGTCGTACTGGGACTTAATATTTCACTCATTTCTTTGTTGTCGTCAGTGTTTGCTCCGTCTCCTTTAATCAAAGGCTCGGTACTAAATGTTGTTTTTGACCTGGATGTTAAATATGAGAATAAGTATTTAGATTTCTCTCAGATTCACTTAAGGCTTTTAGCTCCCCCTATCTCTCCTGGACTCTGAATTATGTATTCAGTTTGAGTGTAATGTTTTCTAATTCTCTAGTCAGTGTTACTTTTCGCTTGTCAGAGAGTCTGGTACTTTTGAGGAGCTCTGTTATTCGTCGTCTCCGCCTATAAATGGCACGCCTCTCCCTTTCCAACCTGCACCTTCTCCTCCCTCTTCTTTTAGATATAATGTTTTAGGCCATCACTTATCATATTATCTTTCCAGCATACTTCAGATCTCATGATTTATTAGCTCCCAGTTGATGTCTTTAACTTTCAAGTTAAATTTGTTGAATATACCCTCATGGTGAGTGCGTTTTGCTGAGTATGACCAGTGAGTATGCATGTCTGACCAGTGAGTATGCATGTCTGACCAGTGAGTATGCATGTCTGACCAGTGAGTATGCATGTCTGACCAGTGAGTATGCATGTCTGACCAATGAGTATGCATGTCTGAGCCGCTATTAGGATGTGGTCTGTGTTTACCGTCTTCGATGCAATGATTTTGCGAACCAGGTCTTCATTATTAGTGGTTATAAGGTCTAAGGTAATTTATAGTCTGATTGGTTCTTCTATTTGCTGGCATAAGACGAATTTGTTGTAGAGTCTTAGTAGTTCTTCAGTGTATAAGACTGTCCATCCGAACTAGAGGCTGCGGTCCTTTCTATTATCACAGTCTGCGCTACATTCTTCCATTTTAGGTGTCTTAAACTGAAGTTTCCAAGCAGCACTATACTCGAACTGGGTTTGATAGGTCTTCAAGACAGAGTTCAAGCTTCAGTAGTTGGTCTCTCAACAGCTGGGAAGTTGCGTCTCATGGTTTATGTACAATCACAATAATTAGATTTTTATAGATAATGGTTCAGGGAACCGACAAGTTGATAAATTAGATATATGCACAACACATGTGTATCTTTACTGAGGAAACGTTTCGCCACACAGTGGCTTCATCAGGCCTATACAAAGAAGAATGGTGAAGATTAGAAGGAGTTTGAGGTAATCAGTCCCTCAGCCTGGAGTCGATGTAATCACTCCTTTTCAAACTTCTTCTGATCTTCACCATTCTTCTTTGTATTGGACTGATGAAACCACTGTGTGGCGAAACGTTTCCTCAATACACAAGTGTTGCACATCCAGGTATTCTCCGGGTATGTTTCTAATTTATAAATTATACTTTTTATTTTAAATTTTAACCACCAGAGTTTCGACCACATCATTCGTGGTATTTACCGACTCTAAGACACAGACATCGTCGACTCTCCTTCCTGTCTGGTTATCCGGTCGCATCTCAAAAGATTGTATCGAGGTATCCACATTTCATTGTCAATGGAGCCTCGTACGTGTGTTTGAGTGAAGGCAGCAAACAATGCATTCGCCACAGTTAAGACACGGATGATTAATGATATTTTGTAGATGTTACTGGGTTTAACACCCTGGATGCTTGCAAGAAAACAGTGTTGTTATATTGTTTGTTGCTGAGTCTTTTTGTTGTTGCTGTCGTTGATATTGGCTTCCATATCTGTCACTGTAGCGAGGCAACCACTGGCTTGTTTACAGTCCAGGATGGTTCCTCTGTGGTGACTCTTACCATTTCTTGCCATTCTCTTTCCTCACACAGCTGCATTTATGTATTTGAGGTCTCCCACATCTGCATTTATGTATTTTAGGTCTCCCACAGCTGCATTTATGTATTTGAGGTCTCCCATAGCTGCATTTATGTATTTTAGGTCTCCCACAGCTGCATTTATGTATTTGAGGTCTCCCACAGCTGCATTTATGTATTTTAGGTCTCCCACATCTGCATTCATGTATGATAGGTCTCCCACAGCTGCACTTACTGCCCAGGTAAATGCAGCCCCATATTTCAGATAGGAAGATCCATTTAATCAGGACTATAGCAAGAGAGTTGAGCAGTGACCACCCACAAGCAGAGGGGAAGTACGGAAGACATGATCTGGGAGGAAGTGATGGGGCAAGGAGCTAGATATGAACCCCTGGAAATACAACTAGGTGAGTACAGTGCCTCGAGTGCCAGTTTGAGTGACTTACCTTCCACCCATAACTTCTGTACATCCGTGAGGAGAGTTGCACTCTTGAGTCCCACGCAGAAGGTGGCCAGCAACAGCAGGGCCACAAAGAGCACTTTACCCGCATGTCTCTGGCAGAACACACCCAAATGCAGCAGCTGCACTTGCAACTTGGTCCGTACCCACAGTGCTGCACGGCTACCCGTCGCCCGACCCTGCAACAACACACAACACAAAATATTAACACGACATATATATATATATATATAAATATATATATATATATATATATATATATATATATATATATATATATATATATATATATATATATATATATAATAAATTTCGGGGGGAAATGGTTGAAATGTAAAGACGTTTATTCAAGAGAAAAGTTGACACTTCTCGTAGAATTTATAGTTGGCGTTCGTCTCTGCTACGGCAGCTCTCCATCATTGCTACACCTCCCTCCTCTTCCCTCACTACCGTATCTCCCTCTCTGCACCCCTTCCATCTTTACCGCTCTCCATCTCACTCTACGCTACAATAAAACATTCCAGAGGGGGAGATGCTTGTCTCCCAACCTCCCTGGCGGGTGTCCTCCCCTGCCTCACTGGCGGGACCT
The DNA here is from genome assembly GCA_009830355.1 of Cherax destructor. NCBI lineage: Eukaryota > Metazoa > Arthropoda > Malacostraca > Decapoda > Parastacidae > Cherax > Cherax destructor. The sequence continues at coordinate 162,565 of WNWK01001941.1, read as the reverse complement.
CCCCCTGCCTCCGTGACAGGTCTTCCCCTGCCTCCGTGACAGGACCTTCCCTGTGTCTCTGGCGGGTGTTCTTCCCTGCCTCCCTGACAGGTCTTCCCCTACCTCCCTGGCAGGTCCTTCCCTGCCTCCCTGGTGGGTGTCCTCCCCTGCTATAATACCAAGCAATGCATGACAGGGGAAGCCAGGGGCCTGCCAGACGTGTGGGAACATATAAATACTGACTGCGATGCCACACTGCCTCAGTGATCACTGAGTGAGAGGGGTGTTGCATCAAGGGACCTCCCAGGTGTATTACGTATCATACTGCATCAAGGGACCTCCCAGGTGTATTACTGATCATACTGCATCAAGGGACCTCCCAGGTGTATTACTGATCATACTGCATCAAGGGACCTCCCAGGTGTATTACTGATCATACTGCATCAAGGGACCTCCCAGGTGTATTACTGATCATAGTGCATCAAGGGACCTCCCAGGTGTACTACGTATCATACTGCATCAAGGGACCTCCCAGGTGTATTACGTATCATACTGCATCAAGGGACCTCCCAGGTGTATTACGCATCATACTGCATCAAGGGACCTCCCAGGTGTATTACTGATCATACTGCATCAAGGGACCTCCCAAGTGTATTAAGTATCATACTGCATCAAGGGACCTCCCAGGTGTATTACTGATCATACTGCATCAAGGGACCTCACAGGTGTATTACTGATCATACTGCATCAAGGGACCTCTCAGGTGTATTACCGATCATACTACATCAAGGGACCTCCCAGGTGTATTACTGTTCATACTGCATCAAGGGACCTCTCAGGTGTATTACGTATCATACTGCATCAAGGGACCTCCCAGGTGTATTACTGATCATACTGCATCAAGGGACCTCCAAGGTGTATTACGTATCATAGTGCATCAAGGGACTTCCCAGGTGTATTACTATCATACTGCATCAAGGGACCTCCCAGGTGTATTACTGATCATACTGCATCAAGGGACCTCCCATGTGTATTACTGATCATACTGCATCAAGGGACCTCCCAGGTGTATTACTGATCATAGTGCATCAAGGGACCCCCCAGGTGTATTACATCATACTGCATAAAAGGGACCTCCCAGGTGTATTACGTATCATACTGCATCAAGGACCTCCCAGGTGTATTACCATCATACTGCATCAAGGGACCTCCCAGGTGTATTACTGATCATACTGCATCAAGGGACCTCCCAGTGTATTAAGTATCATACGCATCAAGGGACCTCCCAGGTGTATTACTGATCATACTGCATCAAGGGACCTCACAGGTGTATTACGATCATCTGCATCAAGGGACCTCTCAGGTGTATTACCGATCATACTACATCAAGGGACCTCCCAGGTGATTACTGATCATACTGCACAAGGGACCTCTCAGGTGTATTACGTATCATACTGCATCAAGGGACTCCCAGGTGTATTACTGATCATACTGCATCAAGGACCTCCAAGGTGGTATACGTATCATAGTGCATCAAGGGACCTCCCAGGTGTATTACGTATCATACTGCATCAAGGGACCTTCCAGGTATACTGATCATACTGCATCAAGGGACCTCCAGGTGTATTATTGATCATACTGATCAAGGGACCTCCCAGGTGTATACTGATCATACTGCATCAAGGGACCTCCAGGTGTATTACTGATCATATGCATCAAGGACCTCCCAGGTGTATTACGTATCATACTGCATCAAGGGACCTCCCAGGTGTATTACGTATCATACTGCATCAAGGGACCTCCCAGGTGTATTATTGATCATACTGCATCAAGGGACCTCCCAGGTGTATTACTGATCATACTGCATCAAGGGACCTCCCAGGTGTATTATTGATCATACTGCATCAAGGGACCTCCCAGGTGTATTACGTATCATACTGCATCAAGGGACCTCCCAGGTGTATTACTGATCATACTGCATCAAGGGACCTCCCAGGTGTATTACTGATCATACTGCATCAAGGGACCTCCCAGGTGTATTACTGATCATACTGCATCAAGGGACCTCCCAGGTGTATTACTGATCATACTGCATCAAGGGACCTCCCAGGTGTATTACTGATCATACTCACTATACGCACACACACACACACACACACCAAGAAGTGTGTTTTTCTCTGTATATTACTAGTAACCGTAGTAACTCTTCTTTCCCCGTGGCCTGGTGGCAAAAGCTCTCGCTTCACACGGTGAGGGTCCGGGTTCGATTCCCGGCGAAGGGGTGGAAACATCGGACGTGTTTCCTTACACTGGTTGTCTATGTTCACCCATCAGTAAAATGGGTACCTGGGTGTTAGTCGACTGGTGTGGGTCGCATCCTGGGAAGCGGCTTTCTATATAGTAGTATGTTATTGATGTCAGCTAGACCTGTATACTTTGTACATGTACTTGTAGTAAATAAAGATATTATTATTATTATTATTATTATTATTCATCCTCACTCCTCCCTCCTTCCCCACCCCTCCCTCCTCATTCTCCCCTCTTCCTCCTCCCTCCTTACTCTCTCTCCTCACCTCCCACTCCATCCTCACTCCTCCCTCCTCACCCCTCCTTGTCATGGATATGTGAGGCAGCTGGCCTTCAGTAGCAACAGCCTGGTTGACCAGGCAAGCACCGGACGAGCCTGGCACATGGCCGGGCTCCCAGAGTAGGGAGACTCGAAAATTATCAAAGGTATATCAAAAGGTGTCAAATTTTCAATACCCAGGTATTTTTAATACCCGGGTATTAAGGTTTTTAATACCCAGATATTAAGCTTTTTAATACCCGGGTATTAAGACTTTTAATACCCGGGTATTAAAATACCTGAAATTGTGATGCCGATCAAACGAGGATCTTTAAAGCAATCTCGTGGAAATCAATTTCGGCAATGTTGTATATACAAGTGAAGAGAGAGCACCTGCACGTGCCAGATGCTCTACCAACGTTCACCTGGTGATGCTTAACCAGAGCACCTGCACGTGCCAGATGCTCTACCAACGTTCACCTGGTGATGCTTAACCAGAGCACCTGCACGTGCCAGATGCTCTACCAACGTTCACCTGGTGATGCTTACCCAGAGCACCCGGAGATGCTCTACCAACGGTCACCTGGTGATGCTTCCACTTTGAAACTTGAATCCGATTGGATAAGTCGTTGTAAAGTTATGAAGGAAAAACCTTTGATGATATAAGGAAACTGTTGAGAAGGAAAACCCTCTAGCATCACCGTCCATTATTTAAGGGTTAACTCAACTCAGGAAATTTAAAAACACGAGTATTCAATACTTTCGATTTTCTTTTTTCATTTGTATGAGTTAAAAAGTTGTCAACTTTTCTGTAAGGAATAAAATTATTTTGTGTTTTTAAGATAGTACAATTTGATGAAAATAATAAAAGTTATAGCAATAACCGAGCTGACCACACATACACACACACACACACACACACACACACACACACACCACACACACGACCCCTGCAACCACAACTAGGTGAGTACACACACCAAAACCCTTCTTCTTCCTGGCGCAAGATGCACCACCCATTAAATACCGACCAGCGAAGAGGCGGGGCCAGGAGCTACCACAAATTGACGAGTACTGAAGAGGCAGACACATAACACACTTTGATGGTGATGATTGAACGAGAATCAAAATTTCCAAATTTTAATATAAAATTAATTGTTCTTTTGAACGTCAGAAGTCCGACACTGACGTGTTTGGATGTTATTTGACCCCCTCCTGGATGCTGGGACTGTAGTCAATAACTATGGTCACGGGGCGCCTTCAGAGATACTTATAAAAGATTTATAGAAATATTAAGACATTATTATCATTATTATTTTTTATTTTATCTTTTATTATTATTATTATTATTACAATAAGTGTCCGGGGCCAAGACTGTTCAACAATCTCCCACCAGCCATAATAGGCATTACCAATAGACCCTGGTTGTCTTCAAGAGGGAGCTGGACAGATACCGGATCAGCCGGGCTGTGGTTCGTACGTTGGACTACGTGCGGCCAGCAGTAACAGCCTGGTTGATCAGGCCCTGATCCACCAGGAGGCCTGGTCATGGACCGGGCTGCGGGGGCGTTGATCCCCGGAATGCCCTCCAGGTAGACTCCAGGTAGGTAGACAAAGAGGCTTCGTGAAGTCAATATATGACGCACGCCACACTGATATAAAGAAAACAAAAGATGTTGATGTAGAAGTAGGTTATCTGTTACCTGTTATCTTTTAGATGGTTCTGGTTGTTATCTTGAGTGGTCGGGTATATAGCGCATGAGGGAGTGGTGACGTTGTCACCTGCATGACCGAGTGGTCACAGTTTGCACCAACTATCAAATCTCTTCTTGTCATAAAGAGAGATTTCCGTGCTCAGGTTTGAGACCAGTCCCTCTAGAATTTTCCAAGTGTAAATTATTATGTACCTTTCTCACCCATATTCCAAGGAAGGAGCTACAAGTGTTCCCAGTTGTTCAAATGCTTGATTGACTGTATTCGAGCAATGAAAGTTCTCTGTGCGTCTTGCAGCTCAGCAGTCTCAGCAGTGACTTAAAGAGGCTCACTGGCATAAGATCTCTTGTCTTGAAAGTCCTAGTTAACCAGCCTATCATTTTCCTTGTGGTAGCAATGGCAACATTGTTGTGATTTTTGAATGTCAGATCCTGACAACATTATTTCTAAGTCTTAAACATAGGACTTTCGCTCTAATGAATAATTTGAGTTGGCCCAAGTATTTCACTCATTTCCTGTGATCCTGGACCAACAAGTACCAATAAGTTACCTGTGATTCTGGACCACAATGAAAAACTTGCTGGTATCCCTGGACAACAGTGTTCCTCCCCACGACCACTGTTCCTCCCCACGACCACTGTTCCTCCCCCGACCACTGTTCCTCCCCCACGACCACTGTTCCTCCCCCACGATAACTGTTCCTCCCCACGACCACTGTTCCTCCCCACGACCACTGTTCCTCCCCACGACCACTGTTCATTCCCACGACGACTATTCCTCCCCACGACCACTGTTCCTCCCCATGACCACTGTTCCTCCCCACGACCACTTCCTCCCAACGACCACTGTTCCTCCCCACAACCACTGTTCCTCCCCACACCATTGTTCCTCCCCACAACGACTGTTCCTCCCCACGACGACTGTTCCTCCCAACGACCACGGTTCCTCCCCACGACTACTGTTCCTCCTCACGACGACCGTTACTCCCCACGACCATTGTTCCTCCTCACGACGACTGCTACTCCCCACGACCACTTCCTCCCCACGACCACTGTTACTCCCCACGACCACTGTTGCTCCCCGGGCATTCACCTACACCCCCCCTCCTCCTTGATTACCATCAATCTTCATTACCAAGATTAAAGCGTCTAGCTGGTCATTTTTAAGCTAACAATCTGTAACTGAAATTCTATTAGAGCCGATGACTTTGTTACAATTATCAGACTGATGACCATCGGTGAGGTGTGGTGTTGATACCCCAGGTGGTGGTGTTGATACCCCAGGTGGTGGTGTTGATACCCCTGGTGGTGGTGGTGTTGATATCCCAGGTGGTGGTGGTGTTGATATCCCAGGTGGTGGTGGTGTTGATATCCCATGTAGTGGTGGTGTTGATATCCCATGTGGTGGTGGTGTTGATACCCCTGGTGGTGGTGGTGTTGATATCCCAGGTGGTGGTAGTGTTGATACCCCTGGTGGTGGTGGTGTTGATATACCAGGTGGTGGTGGTGTTGATATCCCAGGTGGTGGTGGTGTTGATATCCCATGTAGTGGTGGTGTTGATATCCCATGTGGTGGTGGCGTTGATATCTCAGGTGGTGGTGGTGTTGATATCCCAGGTGGTGGTGGTGTTGATATCCCAGGTGGTGGTGGTGTTGATATCCCAGGTGGTGGTGGTGTTGATATCCCAGGTGGTGGTGGCGTTGATATCCCATGTAGTGGTGGTGTTGATATCCCATGTGGTGGTGGTGTTGATATCCCATGTGATGGTAGTGTTGATATCCCAGGTGGTGGTGGTGTTGATATCCCAGGTGGTGGTGGTGTTGATATCCCAGGTGGTGGTAGTGTTGATATCCCAGGTGGTGGTGGTGATGATATCCCAGGTGGTGGTGGTGTTGATATCCCAGGTGGTGGTGTTGATATCTCAGGTGGTGGTGGTGTTGATATCCCATGTGGTGGTGGTGTTGATATCCCATGTGGTGGTGGTGTTGATATCTTAGGTGGTGGTGTTGATATCCCAGGTGGTGGTGGTGTTGATATCCCAGGTGGTGGTGGTGTTGATATCCCAGGTGGTGGTGGTGTTGATATCCCAGGTGGTGGTGGTGTTGTTGTTATCACAGGTGGTGGTGGTGTTGATATCCCAGGTGGTGGTGGTGTTGATATCACAGGTGGTGGTAATGTTATCACAGGTGGTGGTGGTGTTGATATCCCAGGTGGTGGTGGTGTTGATATCCCAGGTGGTGGTGGTGTTGATATCCCAGGTGGTGGTGGTGTTGATATCCCAGGTGGTGGTGGTGTTGATATCCCAGGTGGTGGTGGTGTTGATATCCCAGGTGGTGGTGGTGTTGATATCCCAGGTGGTGGTGGTGTTGATATCCCAGGTGGTGGTGGTGTTGATATCCCAGGTGGTGGTGGTGTTGATATCCCAGGTGGTGGTGGTGTTGATATCCCAGGTGGTGGTGGTGTTGATATCCCAGGTGGTGGTGGTGGTGTTGATATCCCAGGTGGTGGTGGTGTTGATATCCCAGGTGGTGGTGGTGTTGATATCCCAGGTGGTGGTTGTGTTGATATCACAGGTGGTGGTGGTGTTGATATCCCAGGTGGTGGTGGTGTTGGTATCACAGGTGGTGGTGTTGATATCCCAGGTGGTGGTGGTGCTGATATCCCAGGCGGTGGTGGTGTTGATATCCCATGTGGTGGTGGTGTTGATATCCCAGGTGGTGGTGGTGTTGGTATCTCAGGTGGTGGTGGTGTTGATATCCCAGGTGGTGGTGGTGTTGATATCCCAGGTGGTGGTGGTGTTGATATCACAGATGATGGTGGTGTTGATATCACAGGTGGTATACCTGGGGTATACCTGGAGAGGGTTTCGGGGGTCAACGCCCCCCGCGGCTCGGTCTGAGACTAGACCTCATGGTGGATCAGCGTCTGATCAACCAGGCTGTTACTGCTGACGGCACGCAAACTGACGTACGAACCACAGCCCGTCCAGTGCCTTCTTGAAGACAGCCAGGGGTTTATTGGTAATCTCCCTTATGTATGCTGGGAGGCAGTTGAACAGTCTTGGGCCCCGGACACTTATTGTGTTGTCTCTCAATGTACTCGTGGCGCCCCTGCTTTTCATTGGGGGGATGTTACATCGCCTGCCGAGTCTTTTGCTTTCGTAGGGAGTGATTTTTGTGTGCAAGTTTGGTACCAACCCCTCCAGGACCTTCCAAGTGTATATTATTATGTATCTCTCTCACTTGCGTTCCAGGAAATACAGATCAAGGGACTTCAACCGTTCCCAGTAATTTAGGTGCCTTATCGTACTTGTGTGTGCCATGAAAGTTCTTTGTACATTCTCCAGGTCAGCAATTTCGCCAGCCTTGAAGGGGGCAGTTAGTGTACAACAGTATTCCAGCCTAGAGAGAACAAGCGATTTGAAGAAAATCATCATGGGCTTGACGTTCCTAGTTTTGAAGGTTCTTATTATCTATCCTATCATTTTCCTAGCAGATAGGGTAGATACATTGTTGTGGTCTTTGAAGGAGAGATCTTCTGACATTATCACTCCCTTAACATTGCTTTTTCGCCTTGTTGTATGGTTAGAATTTGTCGTATACTCTGATACAGCTTTAATTTCCTCAAGTTTTCCATATCTGAGTAGCTGAAATTTCTCTTCATTGAACTTCATATTGTTTTGAGTGGCCCATTTGAAGATTTGGTTGATGTCCGCTTGGAGTCTTGCAGTGTCTTCGATGGAGGTCACTGCCATGGCAATCCGGGTGTCATCCGCAAAGGAAGACACGGAATTATGGCTTACTCTCTGTCATGTCAGATATGAGGATGAGGAATAGAATGGGAGCGAGTAATGTGCCTTGTGGAACAGAGCTTTTCACCGTAGATGCCTCAGAGTCTCAGACTTTACTCTGTTCACTATTACTCTTTGTGTTCTATTTGTCAGGAAGTTATAGATCCATCTACCAACTTTTCCTGTTATTCCTTTATCACGCATTTTGTGCGCTAATACACCATGGTCACACTTGTTGAAGGCTTTTGCAAAATCTCTGTATACTACATCTGTATTTTGTTTATCCTCTACAGCATCCAGGACATTGTCATAGTGATCCAGTAGTTGGCACAGGCAGGAGCGATCTGCTCTAAACCCGTGTTGCCCTGGGTTGTGTAATTGATGGGTATCTAGGTGGTTGGCGATCTTGCTTCTTAGAACCCTTTCAAAGATTTTTATGATATGGGATGTTAGTGCTATCGGTCTGTAGTTCTTTGAAATTGCTTTACTGCCACCTTTGTGGATTGGGGCTATGTCTGTTGTTTTTAGTGAGTGTGGGATGACCCTGTGTCCATGCTCCCTCTCCATAGAATGCTGAAGGCACGCGACAGGGGCTTCTTGCAGTTCTTGATGAACACGGAGTTTCATGAGTCTGGGCCTGGGGCAGAGTGCCTGGGCATGTCATTTATTGCCTTTTGAAAGTCTTGTGGAGTTAGGATAATATCCGAGATTTTTGAGATGACCAAATTTTGGGTCTCGTTCATAAAGAATTTATTTGGATTGTCGACCCTTAGTCTGGGCAGCGGCTCGCTGAACACTGAGTCGTATTGGGACTTTAATATCTCACTCATTTCTTGGCTGTCATCTGTGTAGGTCCCATCCCGCCTAAGTAGAGGCCCAATACTGGATGTTGTTTTTTCCTTAGATTTGGCATAAGAAAATATTTTTTTTTCAGTTTCCTTTATGGCTTTTAGTTCTTCCTGCAATTCTTGTCTCCTGTAAGATTCCTTCAGCTTAAGTTCGATATTTGCAATTTCATTGACCAGTGCCTCTTCGTATTTCAGATATATTGGCCTCTCTCAGCAGCTCTGTGACTTTTCGCCTTCGTCTGTATAGGGAGCGTCTCTCTCTTTCTAGTTTACATCTTATCTTTCTTTTTCTTAATGGAATATGTCTTGAGCAGATCTCAAGAACCACGGTTTATTTTTTTCTAGGCAAAGGTTCGGATACATGGGGATGCTAGCAGCAACAGCCTAATTGATCAGGCCATCGAAACCGGCCACATGTATGCAAATAGTACAAAAACCTATGTCGTGGAATTTTATTAATGAAAATAAGATCAAATAAAAGGTCAAAATTTCGAGCAAATATAAATTTGCTCGAAACGTAAATTTGCTTTTACAAATCATTTGTAAAAATGTATAATCAGATTATCTCTTGTTAAGCCTTTTCGGGCGAAACGGCCGCAATGTATGTTTGTGTGAAACGTCGGGGGAGAGAACGAGCAAGTCTGCGGGTCGGCAGAGTTGACGGGGAATACAGGAACGGGAGGGTAAACAAGAAGCCGCAGAGCGTGGCAACACAAGGCTCCGTGGCCACGTACAACACAAGGCTCCGTGGCCACGTACAACACAAGGCTCCGTGGCCACTTACAACACAAGACTCCGTGGCCACTTACAACATAAGGCTCAGTGGCCACTTACAACACAAGACTCCGTGGCCACTTACAACACAAGGCTCAGTGGCCACTTACAACACAAGGCTCAGTGGCCACTTACAACACAAGACTCCGTGGCCACTTACAACACAAGGCTCAGTGGCCACTTACAACACAAGACTCGTGGCCACTTACAACACAAGACTCCGTGGCCACGTACAACACGTCCCCAGCAGGACAAGACAGTGTGGAGGAGCAGAGAACCCAGACTTTCTTCGGCTTGATAACCCCAAAGGGCTATTTTAAGCCAGTATAACCCAAGCCAGTGAAACAGTGTGGCATATTTCTGTGCGAGGTTCTTCCTCAAGATGTCAACCACAGCAACAACAACAAACTTCAGAATTCGGCGCCGCGGGACCACTAAGATGGAAATGAGAATTTTTCTGTCTAACTTTTCGACAAAATCTGGCCATAAATAATGTTTGAGGGTGGGGATACAGAGAGAGAGAGAGAGAGAGAGAGAGAGAGAGAGAGAGAGAGAGAGAGAGAGAGAGAGAGAGAGAGAGAGAGAGAAAGGGCGGCGCTGGGAGGCTTGCTCGCTGACAGTATCAAAAGGTGACTGTGTTTTATAGTGACAGTGTTCGACGGCCCACCTGCGACCACACCGTCAACACATTCATCTAATTAAGACTTGCGACACAGGCAAAACATGTAGTAACGGGGAGGACGGGAAGGAGAAAAGGGGAAGAGGAGAAGAGAAGAGGTAAGATGGGAGGAAGAGGGAAGCAGAGACATGGGGAAGGAGAGCTGCACACACACACACACACACACACACACACACACACACACACACACACACACATACAACACGGTGTTGCAAGATTCTTAAGCAACTCAAGAAGACAGTCACAAGACTCTGGCTACAAAAATTCACAATTAATCCACAGCTGGATGCGAAAACTTTAGACGATGTTTCGGTCGGTCCTGGACCATTGTCAAGTCACGACTGAGAGAATATGGAGAGAAAAGTCAGAGGACAGAACAGGTGAAGCGATGAAAGAGGAAGTCAAGTAAGTCACGTATGTTGTGAACATCACAACATACGTACAAAACCGGAACAACGATTCATGTTGTGTATGTAGTGTATGTGGTGTATGAGTGCCGAGTCAGCCAGACAGTCTGTGAAGGCTGTTATGGCTATATACCCCAGTCTCTAACCTGATGGAAGGAACATATAGCTGTCAGTGCCAGCAAGAACACTTATCTTGTGTTTTTTAAGACCGTCCAGAGACTTAGTGGGCAAGTCGACCAACGTAGAGGAGACGACAAGAGAAGCAGGAAATGGAACAGAGAGCGGAAGTATGGGTGGGAAGAGGAGACACACAAACCACAGCGCTTCAAGATGTATACATTTGACGAGATGAAAGGTAAGTACCCAGAGGACGTTAGTTTATCTTTATTATGCACCCCATACAAATCCTGTGGGAGGTAGTCACCCCATACCCACCCTGTGGGAGGTAGTCACCCCATACCCACCTTGTGGGAGGTAGTCACCCCATACCCACCTTGTGGAGGTAGTCACCCCATACCCACCCTGTGGGAGGTAGTCACCCCATACCCACCCTGTGGGAGGTGGTCAGAGGATTACAGAGGAGGAGAGTTATCAAGGTACTGTGAATTAGAAACCAGGGGACAAAAGACTACATGACAAGACGGTAAACAAGTTTCACTAACAGAGAAGAAATTCCCTTTACCATAAGAAGAGGCAGATTTCAAGATGGTACTGTCTTCCGTCTACTGTCTTCAAGATGGTACTGTCTTCCGTCTACTGTCTTCAAGATGGTACTGTCTTCCGTCTACTGTCTTCAAGATGGTACTGTCTTCCGTCTACTGTCTTCGAGATGGTACTGTCTTCAGTCCACTGTCTTCGAAGACGGTACTCTGTCTTCCGTCTACTGTCTTCAAGATGGTACTATTGTCAGCAGTATTATACTTGTGTAGTATATGTATATAGTACCAGCTATGTTATAATTATGATCACAGCAACCCACTAAATGACAGCAAGGTAGAAAATGCAGAAATATTTTTCACTCCAGCAGAAGGCCGCGCAGACCACCTAACCGACATTAGTACAAATCCCATAAATTTCGAAAAAGAAATGGACAACATGCCCACTCACTCAGCACCTGGACCAGATTCATGGAATGCTCTATTTATAAAGCAGTGCAAAGTACCATTAGCAAGAGCCCTTAGTATTCTGTGGAGAAAGAGCTTAGATCTAGGTGAAATACCGGAGGCCTTAAAGAGTGCAGACATAGCTCCTTTGCATAAGGGAGGTAGTAGAGCACTAGCTAAAAATTACAGACCAGTAGCCCTCACTTCTCACATCATAAAAATCTTTGAAAGAGAGATGAGACGGCAGATTACAAACTTCATGGACCAGCACAACCAACATAACCCGAACCAGCATGGCTTTAGAGCGGGACGATCATGCCTGTCACAGCTGCTGAACCATTATGACAGAATTACGGAGGCATTGGAAGACAACCAAAATGCAGATGTGATTTACACAGATTTTGCAAAGGCATTTGACAAATGCGATCATGGAGTGATAGCGCACAAAATGAGGGCCATAGGCATTACGGGGAAGGTAGGCAGATGGATTTTTGAGTTCCTAACACACAGAACACAAAAAGTAGTAGTGAACAGGGCAAGATCCAGCATCAGCGAGGTCAAAAGCTCACTGCCCCAAGGCACTGTCCTGGCACCTCTGCTGTTTCTCATCCTCATAGCAGACATTGATAAAAAACACCCAGCACACTTTTGTATCATAATTTGCAGATGACACTAAAATAAGCATGAAAGTCACTACGGTAGAAGACACTGAAAAATTACAGGAGGACATAAGCAGGGTCTTCCAGTGGGCAGTGGAGAACAACATGACGTTCAATGGTGATAAGTTTCAGCTGCTTAGGTATGGAAAAAATGAAGAACTCAAAAGGAACACGTAAAGGACTTGGGAATAATTATGTCTGCTGATCTGTCGTTTAAAGACCATAACAAGACAAAGATCACAACAGCCAGGAAGATGACGGGGTGGGTATTGAGAACTTTCAAAACAAGGGAAATAATGCCGATGGTGACACTATTCAAATCGCTAGTGCTCCCTCACTTAGAATACTGCTCAGTGCTGACGGCCCCGTTCAGGGCAGGAGAAATAGCAGAGCTGGAACAAATCCAGAGATCGTTTACGGCTCACATTGAGCCATTGAAACATCTAAATTATTGGGAACGCCTTCAAGTCTTGAACATGTACTCATTGGAGCGGAGGAGAGAGAGATACATGATAATATATACATGGAAAGTACTTGAGGGCCTGGTCCCAAATCTGCACACTGCCATAACAACATACTGGAGTGAGAGATATGGGAGAAAGTGTAAAATAAACCCAGTGAGGAGCAGGGGTGCGGTGGGGACAATACGGGAGCCCTGTATTAACATCCGGGGTCCCAGACTATTCAACATCTTACCAGAAGATATCCGAAACATGGCTGGAACCAGTGTAGAAGCCTTCAAGAGGAAACTGGACAAGTATCTTCATTGGGTGCCAGATCAACCAGGCTGTGATGGATATGTGGGGCAGCGGGCCTCCAGCAGCAACAGCCTGGTTGACCAGGCAAGCACCAGACGAACCTGACCTATGGCCGGGCTCAGAGAGTAGATAAACTCTCGAAACTCTTCAAAGCTATACTGTTCAAGTTAGGATCCCTAGCCTAACTACCTATGACGTCACGAGACCCGGGCATGTGAGCGCTATGCCCCGGGCATGTGAGCGCTATGCCGGGCATGTGAGCGCTATGCCCCGGCATCTCCCTCACTTCTAGGACTGCGACAAGGCTGACAGGTTAGGCTGGGCATTACTCCCCTTCTCGCTGACTCATTCAATACACCGATTACATCCATAAGAGTGTTTCTCTACGACCAACATATCTCCTAGACCCCTCACAATACTGTCTTCCGTCTCCTGTCTTCAAGACGGTACTCTGTCTTCCGTCTCCTGTCTTCAAAACGGTATACTGTCTTCAAGACGGTACTGACTTCAAGCAAAACCAACAGTAATTTATTTGATTAGTCTAGATGTGTCTCCATGTCTTTCCACTGTTGGTAGTCTTAATGCGTTCACATGATAAGTATGTAGTTAAGATTTATATTTTTATATTGTGTTAGTTACCATTTTGTCCTAGGCACCTGTCGATTAGACACTAGGTCTGTTGTATGTGCGTGTGCGGGTGTGTATGTGTGTGTAATGGTGCTTGTGCATACACTTGTTATTAAGAGTACACACAGCGAATATGACTCTCAGTCTTCACAACACGGGAAGTCTTGCCCCTGTGAGGTCGCTCTGTTTGTTGACGCTACGGATGACTTGGCTGACGCACCCTCAACATGGCCGCACCCTCCTGCATGGACCATTTTAATCCATTTATTACTTCATATATATATATATATATATATATATATATATATATATATATATATATATATATATATATTTAGCCAGGGCAGAAACATTGGGCGTGTTTCTTTACACCTGTTGTCTATGTTCCCCATCAGCAAAATGGGTACCTGGGTGTTAGTCGACTGGTGTGAGTCGCATCCTGGGACACTGACCTAATCTGCCCGAAATGCTCAGCATAACAAGGGACTTTCTATATAGTAGTATGTCACTGATGTCAGCTAGGACTGTATACCATGTACATGTACTTGTAGTAAATAAAGATATATTATATGACGTAACAGAAAAGCATTTGTGTTTCTTTCATTTTATTAAAATTCAATGTTTCGGTGATAATTCACGATCATCAGGCTCTGTAAAATAATATATTGATGTAGATAATATCCAGTTAAAATAACTAGATAAGTTAAAATACTTTAAAGATTAAGATAACATAATAAGGAGCGTAGGTAACCTCAGGTGGAGGTAAACAGGTATTGACTACATGTAAATCTATCAAAACCAGATCCAAATACACTACTGCTTGATGGTTTCAGTTTAAGACATTTAAAATGGAAAGAATGTAGCGCAGACTGTAATAACAGAAGAAATCCCAGGAGTCAGTCTGGATGAACACACTCAAGGAAGCTGACTTCTGAGCATCTGCAATAAATTCGCCTAATGTCAGGAAACAGCGAGGCGACCAGACAAGAGAACACTCCAACCCTTGTACTCACAAATAATGAAGCTCTGGTACGGAATACAGTGTTGGAGAGAGTAATATCAGAGCACAACTGAACGAACGGTGACACATGTACACTCACTGGTCCTGATCAACAAAACACAATCACGAGAGTATGTCATACAAATGTTGCTTCAACAACAAAAACAACAACTGGGAGCTAATATATAATAAGGTTATTAAAATGTACTGGGAAGACAATATGATAAATGAGGACCTGAACCAGTATTTCCAGAGGTACTAGAAGTATGTTCCAGAAGCATAAGATTACGAAGAAGGTGTGGGTTGGAAAGGGAGAGGCGCCCCCTCTATGCGCAATGATAACAGAGCTCCTCCATGGCAGCAGATTCTCTGATGAACCAAAAGCACGAGTGGCTTGGGAAATAGAAGAGTTGAGCTCCAGCTGGATGTATCATACAGATCCAGGAGAGACAGAGGGATCAAAAATGCTTTTCATACACAAAATCTAGAGCAAAACAACACGGGATTAAAAGCGATGGAACAAACACTGATGATGATGAAATACTTAAATCCCAATAAGACTCAGAGAGCCATTAATCAGCTATACGATTTACTAGGGGGGGGGGAGCACAACTTTGTCGTAGCCACAGTCAGTGGCCAGGCTTCAAACACCTTTTATTGTACATCAATAAAGGAATGGAACAGACTGCCTGCACATGTCAACGCCAGTCATAGCATGAGCCAGTTCAAGAAGAGAGCCAAAAGGTACCTAATGAATGTAGCGACAGAAAGGAGGAGAATGATTTTTATTTTTTTTAGTTACCATACATGTACATGTAAATAACTCTTTTTACCTTATTCCTACTATACATATATCCTTTATAATATAATAACATATATATCCTACAATGTATAATATTAAGGTATAAAAAGGACCCCAATGGAAATAAGTCACTCTGTCTGACTTTTTGGGTTATCCTAGGTTCTCTACACATATGCTGCTATGTATGATAATGTATGTAAATGTATTTGTGTATACCTGAATATACTTACTTACCAAATGAGCTCTTCATGAATGAGACAAAGTGCTACAGACATCTCATCTCCCTAATCTCTGATATACGTAACTTTAACCCCACTTGACTTACGTCCCATATCAAGATTTTTGAAAGAGATTTAAGAAGCAAGATTGTCAGTCACATGGAATCATAGCAAGTGCACAACCCAGGTCAACATGGGCTCAGAACACATCGCTCCTATCTCTCGCAATCGCTGGATCAAAACAACATGGTCTTGGTTACACAGACAAACAAAATGCAGATGTGGCGAACACTGATTTTGTAATAGCCCTTGACAAGCTTGACCATGGGGTATTTGAGGACAAAATGCCTTCAGAAAGAATAACTGGAAAGGTGGGTAGATGGATATTTAACTTCCTAACTAATAGAATCTCAAGAATAATGGTATAGCGAACTCAGGGGCTGCCACAATGAGAAGTTCAGATCCCCGAGGCACGGTGTTCACCCCCACTTCTGCTTCTCATTCTCTTATCTGACATAAACATGGACATAAATCATAGCACTATCATTCTTCCCAGACGATACTAGAATCTGCATGATAGTGACAACCATACGAGTCAGCAAACCTCCAAGTTGATATATACCAATCTTCTGGAGGGCCACTGACATCAATATGATATTCAGTGAGGACAAATTTCAGTTATTACGTTACGGAAGGATCGAGGGAATAAAAACAAGATCGGAGGAAAAGACAAACTCAAATCACTCAGTAGAATGTAAGTCAAATGTGTGAGAGATCTGGGAGTGATAATGTCAGAAGATCTCACAATCAAGGAGCACAATAATTCCATTATTTTAACTGCAAGAAAAACATGATAACTAGAGCTCCCAAAACAAGAGATATCATACTACTGATAATATTTTGCAAGTCATTCACTCTCTCTAGGTTGAAGTATTGTTGTGTACTAAGAGCCCCCTTCAAGGCAGGCGAAACTGCACAACGGGAAAACGTACAGAGGCTTCACAGGTCGTATATACTCAAACATCTAAATTACAGGAAGAGCCTGAAATATCTGGAACTGTACTCCTTGGAGCATGGAAGAGAAAGATACATGATAATCTGCGCCTGGAAGATCCTGGAGCGATTGGTCCCAAATCTGCGTACTGGAATCACTACATATGTAAACAAGACTTGGCAGAACGTACAAGATACCTCCCATAAAAAGTAGGGAAGCAATGAGTAAACTGAGAGAGAACTTAATAAGTGAAAAGGGACCACGAGCTTTTCCACACTCACTCTTATAATAATAATAATATTATTATCTTTATTTCTACAAGTACATGTACAAGGTATACAGTCCTAGCTGACATCAATGACATACTACTATATAGAAAGCCGCTTGTTATGCAGAGCATTTCGGGCAAATAAGGTCAAGTTTGTCCCAGGATGCGACCCACACCAGTCGATTAACACCCAGGTACCCATTTTACTGATGGGTGAACATGGACAACAAGTGTCTGATGGAAACACGTCCTAATGTTTTCCAGCCGTACCGGGGATCGACCTCCGGACCAGAGTGTGAGCTGAGTGCGCTACCACTCGAGCTACGGGACACTTCATACGACACCTTCACTGGACGTCTTCAAGACTGAACTCGACAAATTGTGGTGCATATGTCGGAATGCATGCGGCTAGCTCCAACAGCCCGACCGATTAGACCAGCAACCAAGAGGCCTGGTCTGGGACCGGACCGCACAGACGGCGACCTCCGGAATCGCCAACAGGTAATCGAGGTCAACTAAATGAAAAAAAAAAACATACACACATTAAAAGTTTAAACCCGATAAGAAACGTCATTTTTCAGGTTATCTCACGGAAGCGACGGAGGAACGACAAAAATCCCAGCATTAGTTATCCCCTTCACGGGTCACCAGTGTCTCATTCATCAAGGTCACACATGCTCTCTCGGGTCACCAGTGTCTCATTCATCAAGGTCACACATGCTCTCTCGGGTCACCAGTGTCTCATTCATCAAGGTCACACATGCTCTCTCGGGTCACAAGTGTCTCATTCATCAAGGTCACACATGCTCTCCCGGGTCACCAGTGTCTCATTCATCAAGGTCACACATGCTCTCCCGGGTCACCAGTGTCTCATTCATCAAGGTCACACATGCTCTCTCGGGTCACAAGTGTCTCATTCATCAAGGTCACACATGCTCTCCCGGGTCACCAGTGTCTCATTCATCAAGGTCACACATGCTCTCCCGGGTCACCAGTGTCTCATTCATCAAGGTCACACATGCTCTCTCGGGTCACCAGTGTCTCATTCATCAAGGTCACACATGCTCTCTCGGGTCACAAGTGTCTCATTCATCAAGGTCACACATGCTCTCCCGGGTCACAAGTGTCTCATTCATCAAGGTCACACATGCTCTCTCGGGTCACCAGTGTCTCATTCATCAAGGTCACACATGCTCTCCCGGGTCACAAGTGTCTCATTCATCAAGGTCACACATGCTCTCCCGGGTCACCAGTGTCTCATTCATCAAGGTCACACATGCTCTCCCGGGTCACCTGTGTCTCATTCATCAAGGTCACACATGCTCTCCCGGGTCACCTGTGTCTCATTCATCAAGGTCACACATGCTCTGCCGGGTCACAAGTGTCTCATTCATCAAGGTCACACATGCTCTCCCGGGTCACCAGTGTCTCATTCATCTAGGTCACACATGCTCTCTCGGGTCACAAGTGTCTCATTCATCAAGGTCACACATGCTCTCCCGGGTCACCAGTGTCTCATTCATCAAGGTCACACATGCTCTCCCGGGTCACCAGTGTCTCATTCATCAAGGTCACACATGCTCTCCCGGGTCACAAGTGTCTCATTCATCAAGGTCACACATGCTCTCTCGGGTCACCAGTGTCTCATTCATCAAGGTCACACATGCTCTCCCGGGTCACCTGTGTCTCATTCATCAAGGTCACACATGGTCTCCCGGGTCACCAGTGAGCTACAAGCGTCACTCAGTGAATGGAAGAGTGAGTGTAGGACAGCGTCACTCAGGAACAACAGCCACACTGTGATGAGTTACACACGTTCAGGATTGTATTCGCAGTCAGAGTGTGGGAATACTCGGGGTCCCACATCGTGTGAACGTGGGGGAGAATACCTTACAGTGAGCGGTACAGCTGGTGCGACGAGGACCACATGTGTCTGGCTGACAGAGGGCGTGTGTTTGAATACCATGTGTACATGTGTGTATATGTGTGTTTACTGACCTATATGTACTCACCTATATGAGGTTGCAGGAGACAAGTCACAGCTCCTCGCTCCGTTGGTGTATGTGTGTGTGTGTGTGCGTGCGTGTATGAGTGTGTATATATGTATGTATGTATGCGTATGTATGCGTGCGTTTATCCGTTTGTACATGCGTGTGTGTGTGTATGTGCGTGTGCGTGAGTGTAGTGGAGGTGGCCGAGTACGGGCGGGAGGGCAAGGAGGGAGGGTTGGAAGGGAGGGTGAGAAGGAAAGAGGGATGGATGGAGGGATGGATGGAGGGAGGAGGGAGGGAGGGCAGGGAGGGTAGCATCACAACATACGCCAGCCTCCCTCAGAGAGAGTGTTGGCCCGAGCGTCCCAAGTTCAAACCACTGCCTGTACTGAGCACCTCCAGCACCTCGTGGCTCCCATTGCGCCTTCTGCAGTGCCAGGCCCTGATGGAGTGCCACCACCAGACCTGGGGCACGACCAGCGACCCCTGAGAGGGGTCGCTGATCCTGGTGAGAGAAGGCTGTCTTCTAGCGGTGCAGCGAAGGGGTGGGTCTTACCTTGTTAATATGGGCGAGGGCGGTGCGGGCGTCCGCCCAGCTAGTTCTAGTGCACAAGTCTTCATGCGGGCGGGACCTAGACGCCCACACACCGCCCTCACCAGCACTTTCTTCGCCTCCCACTGCGATGGCCATGTCACACTGCAAAATTCACTGCAGAGCCGCGGCTGCTGCGGCCGAGTACCCAGCAGACACAGTGGGCCAGAGGGTTAAGACGTCGGGGGCGGCGGCCCCCATCCCTGCCACATGAGAGTTGCCACTCACTACACTGCACTCATCACACCCACTACCACCAGCTGCACGACGACGCACACCACCAGAGCAACATGCGTCAACTGAACGCAGCGGCCGCCACAACGTTGTCTTGTGGCCGTGTGGGTGTGGGCGTGGCCTGCCGCAGCGCCGCCCACCGCGCCCACTGGTTGGTGCGCTGGCGTCGTCATGGCAACGCAGCCGCCTGAGTGCGGGCCACCCACAGCGCGGCCGCACACGTGGCAACCACAGCACCACGAGAATTCCAACTTTATTTACGCTACCGCCAGTGATTACGGCCAGGGCCGCCCTGTCGGCCCTCTTGTAGCGTTGGCTACACCACCTACGAGCATCCCGGTACACCCAGCAACACAGCACACAGCCTCCCAGGGCACGTTTAATGGCACAGTAAACGTAGTTGAGGCGCGAGGCGGCACACCAGGCGGGGCTCGCAGCCTTACACCCAACTGACAGAAACTCTGTTATAACCGTGTTTCCTTTTTCTCTAAATATAACATGCAAGAGGCAACTCCTCAGACTCATTTTCAACCAGATTCTGGTATGCAAAAACAGTAAACAGAGCGAGCGATGAATTCCCCCGTCCCTTCATCATGTTGTGGTGGCCACTTCAAGCTGGCGGATGTGCGCACTCAATATAAGCTTATTGAGAGAAAGCTTAACCATTTTCAATCATTCCCTGATGTGCTGCTTCAACACACGACTCTCCTTTCATTTCAATAACATCGCTGTCATCTTGTTGCTCTGAGCGTAGAGGGGGCGGTGTCCCCCGCTGTCTATATTAGCGCCATCATATCCCTGTTTACACCTTGCTATGTTACGCTGTATGGCTGTGCTAGCTGTGTTGAGCACTGTGCTCTGTGTGGTGGTTAGAGTGTGAGCACACACTGAGTCATCATCACTCCGGGATGTGCACCCATCTTCTCTCCCTCTGAAAAAAATGCTACAGACTGAATTATCTCCTGCCTAAATTACTCCCATATGCAAATGAGGTTCACTAAAAGTGGCCTTGGTCGGGAAGAAAGTTCAGACCAGAGCAAGACAGCACTCAACACTCACAGTTATATATATATATATATATATATATATATATATATATATATATATATATATATATATATATATATATATATATATATATATATATATATAAAAGTGCAGACGATCACTGGACTCGACCCTGACTTATGAAATACTTCCCAAGACTCCCTTTTTTTGGGTTGTTGCTTGTGAGTATGGTCGGTGGAGCGGTGGGCGGCAGCGAGCTGGGTGGTCTGTGAGTGACATCTTCATCAGGGTGGCGAGGGGTGGCATCCTTCTGCCACCCTCGCACTAGTTCCATTATCCCCTCACCATCCTTCTCGCCTCCACCTGTCCACCCATTCTAGCCTCCCCTCGCCCTTCACGCTCTATCACACAAGGTCCATTATTCCTTGCGGTCTCTCCTACCCTCATGTGACCCTCCTGCCAGGCAACTCTCGCCCTTGCTGCCCCCCGACACACTGGCAATACTACTTCGCGCGTCTCTCCTGCCCACTAGAAGCGTCCAGTCCCAGTTTTGTATTCAGTTTAATACGAGGCTGTACCCCTGGTGCCGGGTCCGGGGCCCCTCCTGGTGGACGGAGGACCAGGCAAGCCATTCACACAGTTGCCTCCCGCAGGCACCCTTCCCTCTCACCCTCCCTCACTATGAGTACATCCTGACTGCTGTGTGCGTTATTTACACTGGTGTGTTGTACAGTGTGTTGTACAGTGTGTTGTACAGTGTGTTGTACAGTGTGTTGTACAGTGTGTTGTACAGTGTGTTGTACAGTGTGTTGTACAGTGTGTTGTACAGTGTGTTGTACAGTGTGTTGTACAGTGTGTTGTACAGTCTTTACTCACCTACCCTACCAGCTGTACCTACGATGAGTATTCACGAACACTAGTGCAAATAACTGACTGTCTTGGGTTATCCTGGGGAATCTACACATATGCTGCTATGTATGGTGATTTATGTAACTGTATTTATGTGTACCTGAATAAACTTAATAACAAGTCACGGTCACCCTGGGCTGAATTCTACACAATTTACTAAGTAAAATCGGTGTTCAAGTCGGAAATTATGCAATAGGCCTAGGGGAAATACTATACTTTCTTGTATTCCTACACCAGATAAGTCAAGGGTGGGTGTTGCAGCAGTCACACCGTCGCCTACACCCTTCAACATTACCCCGGCCACCCTAGTTCAGGTACCTCCTAGTAGCTGTCACCCAAGAGTCCCCTGTCACCCAAGAGTCCCTCGTCATCCAGGAATCCCCCACTACCATTTAAGGTGTCCCGTAGCTCAATCGCTAGAGCACTCAGCTCACACACACTGAGGTCCGGAGTTCGAATCTCCAGTACGGCTGGAAAACATTAGGGACGTGTTTCCATAAGACACCTGTTGTCCCTGTTCACCCATCAGTATAAAATGGGTACCTGGGTGTTAGTGGACTGGTGTGGGTCGCATCCTGGGACAAAACTAACCTAATTTGCCCGAAATGTTCTACATAACAAGCAGCTTTCTGTATAGTAGTATGTCATTGACGTACATGTACTTGTATAAATAAAGATATTATTATTATTATTATTATTATTATTATTATTATTATTATATTATTATTATCTTGGTCCTGGTATCTCTCTTGAAGGGCTGGTTCCAATCTATACTGCCATCATAAAATACTAGTGTGAGAGATATGGAAGTGTAAAATAAACCCAGTGAAAGGCAGGAGCGCCGTGGGAACCATCAGAGAACACTGTATCAACATCCATGGTACCTGACTTTCTAACATTTTACCAGAAGATATCACAATTTCCTCTGCCAAGTGCCGGATCAACCAGGCTGTGATGAATATTTGGTGCAGCAGGCCACGAGTAACAACAGCCTGGTTGACCAGGCAAACATCACACAAGCCTGGCCCAGGACCGAGCTGCCAGAGTAGGAAAACTCTCAAAACTCGTTAAAGGTATCCTCGTCCAGGTATCCCCTAGTCACTCTCCTCCATGGTAGTTGAGTCAATACATCACTGGTGGTAGTTATGTAAATGGTGGTAGTTATGTAGATAATGGTTATGTAGTTGGTGTTAGCCGTGTAATTGATGGTGGTTATGTAGTTGGTGGTAGTTATGTAGTCCATAGTAGTCATGTCGATGGTAGCCATGTTGTTAGTAGTAGTTATGTTGTTTTTGGTAGTTATGTAGTTAGTAGTCATGAGTTGTTAGTAGTTATGTAGGTGATGGTAGTTATTTAGTTGATGGTAGTCATATAGTTAGTGGTAGTTATATTGTTAGTAGTAGTTGTGTTGTTGGTGGTAGTTATGTAGTCAGTAGTAGTTGTGTTGTTGTTGGTAGTTATGTAGTCAGTAGTAGTTGTGTTGTTGGTGGTAGTTATGTAGTCAGTAGTAGTTGTGTTGTTGTTGGTAGTTATGTACTCAGTAGTAGTTGTGTTGTTGGTGGTAGTTATGTAGTCAGTAGTAGTTGTGTTGTTGGTGGTAGTTATGTAGTCAGTAGTAGTTGTGTTGTTGGTGGTAGTTTTGTAGTCAGTAGTAGTTGTGTTGTTGGTGGTAGTTATATTGTCAGTAGTAGTTGTGTTGTTGGTGGTAGTTATGTAGTCAGTAGTAGTTGTGTTGTTGGTGGTAGTTATGTAGTCAGTAGTAGTTGTGTTGTTGTTGGTAGTTATGTAGTCAGTAGTAGTTGTGTTGTTGGTGGTAGTTATGTACTCAGTAGTAGTTGTGTTGTTGGTGGTAGTTATGTAGTTAGTAGTAGTTGTGTTGTTGGTGGTAGTTATGTAGTCAGTAGTAGTTGTGTTGTTGGTGGTAGTTATGTACTCAGTAGTAGTTGTGTGTTGGTGGTAGTTATGTAGTCAGTAGTAGTTGTGTTGTTGGTGGTAGTTATGTAGTTAGTAGTAGTTGTGTTGTTGGTGGTAGTTATGTAGTCAGTCGTAGTTGTGTTGTTGGTGATAGTTATGTAGTCAGTAGTAGTTGTGTTGTTGGTGATAGTTATGTAGTCAGTAGTAGTTGTGTTGTTGGTGGTAGTTATGTACTCAGTAGTAGTTGTGTTGTTGGTGGTAGTTATGTACTCAGTAGTAGTTGTGTTGTTGGTGGTAGTTATGTAGTCAGTAGTAGTTGTGTTGTTGGTGGTAGTTATGTAGTCAGTAGTAGTTGTGTTGTTGGTGGTAGTTATGTACTCAGTAGTAGTTGTGTTGTTGGTGGTAGTTATGTACTCAGTAGTAGTTGTGTTGTTGGTGGTAGTTATGTAGTCAGTAGTAGTTGTGTTGTTGGTGGTAGTTATGTACTCAGTAGTAGTTGTGTTGTTGGTGGTAGTTATGTACTCAGTAGTAGTTGTGTTGTTGGTGGTAGTTATGCACTCAGTAGTAGTTGTGTTGTTGGTGGTAGTTATGCACTCAGTAGTAGTTGTGTTGTTGGTGGTAGTTATGTACTCAGTAGTAGTTGTGTTGTTGGTGGTAGTTATGTGGTTACTATGCCTAATTTATGGTAGAAACCACATCTAGTATCAGGCCCATATGCTCGATCAAGATGGAACTTACACTGATGACAGCATAGGAACGAGTGTAATACTGAAGTCTCAGTATTTAGTCTCAGTGTTTAGTGAGCCATTAAGCAGACTACAGATCGACAATCTGAACGAATTCTTCCTCAGTGAGACTCAGAACCTTGTCAATATCTCCAAAAATTTCTGACGTAACCCTAACACCCTTGGCCTTCGAAAAAGCCGTTGGCGACGTGGCCATGTACTCAACCCCAGGCCCAGACTCGTGGAACTCCGTACTCATCAAAAACTGCAATAAACTTCCTTCACGCTCCTTAAATATTCTATGGAAAGGGAGTCTAGACACGGGGGTTATCCCATAGTCACTAAAGACAATGGATACAGACCGATAGCTCAAACATCCTACATTATAAAAATCTTTTGAAAATCAAGATCACTAACCACTTGGAATCCCAACAGTTGCACATTATTATAATCAAAGGTGAAGCGCTAAACCCGTAGGATTATACAGCAGCAGTTGCACACCCCAGTGCAGTATGGATTCACAACAGGTCGTTCCTGACTCACAATTACTGGATCACTGTAACATGGTCTTGGGTTCACTTGAACACAAATATTATACACATTGGAAAAGCCTTCGACAAGTGTGTGATCATGGTGTAATGGCTCGCAAAATACGTACAAAAGTAATAATTGTAAAAGTGGGAAGATTGATTTTTAACTTTCTACCTCAACAGACCTCAAAGAGTAATAATTAACAGACTTTAATCATAGACATGCTGTACAGACGATACTGGAATTGTCATGAGTGTCATTCACTGAAGACATCGTAAATCTCCAAGCTGATATAAATCCAGTCATGCAGTTGGCCACAGAAAAACAATATGATGCTCAACGATAACAAATCTTAGTTACTCCCTTAATGGAAAACTAGAGAAAATGAAAGCTAGAACAGAGTATAAAACTTGTTCTAGCAGCACAGTAGCAAGAAACTAATGAGAAAGACTTAGGATAATGTCAGAAGCTTCCACTTTCAGGGATCACACCAGTGGTCCTTGATTGGATAGGTTATGAGAACGTTGTAAACAAGAGATACCAAGCCACTTGTTCTCTCTAGGCTGGAATACTGCTGTACACTAACAGCTTCTTTAAAGTCAGGTGAAATTGTAGATCTGGAGAATGTACAGAGAACCTTCACTGCACGCATAAGTTCTTTCTAACACCTTAGTTACTGGGAAGGTTTGAAGTCCCTTGACCAGTACTCCTTGGAATACAAACGAGGATACATCATAATTTATACCTGGAAAATCCCAGAGGAACTGATCCTAAATGAACACAAAGGAATCACTTCCTACGAAAGCAAAATGCTCGGCAGACGATTCAACATAACACGCATGATAAACGGGAGTGCCGTGAGTACACTGAAAGAAAATGCAATTAAAGTAAGAGGCCCAAGACTATTCAGCAGCCTCCCTTCGTATAATAGGGGGATTACCAATAGACCCCTGGATGGGGTCCTAAAGTTAGTTCCTGACCAGCCGGGCTGTGGTTTGCACGTTGGATGCTTCAAAAAACAGTCTAGTTGATCTGGCCCTGAATCACCGGGGGCCTGGTATTGTACCCGGAAACTGGGACGTTGACCCTCCCAGCACATGCCAGGTACACTCCAGGTATGTAGTTTGTGGTAGTTATGTAGTGGATAGTAGTTATGTAGATAGTGGTAATTATGTAGTTGATGCTAATTTTATAGTGGTAGTTATATTGACGGTAGTTATGCAGTTGGTGTTAATATTAATAGTAGTTATGTAGTTGGTGGTAGTTTTGATGGTAGTTTTGTAGTTAGTATTACTTATGTAGTTGGTGGTAGTTATGTAGTTGATGGTAGTTTTGTAAATGATAATAGTTATGTAAATGATGGTAGCTAGACAGTTGATGGCAATGTAGTTGATGGTAGTTATGTAATTGGTGGTAGTTATGTAATTGATGGTAGCCAATACCTTGACCTAGTCAGGTCAGTCACATTCACTTAAGGAAGGAGCACGGCATCTGACCTAGTAGCACAAGCTGGTCAGGTCCAACTCACACCCACTCATGTATTTATCCAACCTATTTTTAAAACTAAACAACGTCTTAGCTTCTATGACGGTACTCGGGAGTTTGTTCCACTCATCTACAATCAATGCTTTCCTATATCTTTCCTGAATCTGAATTTTTCCAGCTTAAAACCATTCCTGCGAGTCCTGTCTTGACTAGATATTTTTAGCACTCTATTTACATCCCCTTTATTAATTCCTGTTTTCCATTTATACACCTCAATCATATCCCCCCTAATTCTACGCCTTTCTAGAGAGTGCAGATTCAGGGCCCTAAGTCTATCCTCATAGGCAAGATTTCTGATACATGGGATCAACTTTGTCATCCTCCTTTGTACGTTTTCCAGAGCATTTATATCCATTCTATAATACGGTGACCAGAACTATGCAGCATAATCTAGATGAGGCCTAACCAAGGATATATATAGTTGAAGAACAACCTGAGGACTCCTATTATTTATACTTCTTGATATGAAGCCAAGGATTCTGTTCGCTTTATTGCTAACACTTATGCACTGCTGTCTTGGTTTTACATTACTGCTAACCAGAACTCCTAGATCCTTTTCGCAATCAGTAATATTAAGATCTACATTATTTAGTTTATATAGTTGGTAGTAGTTAGTTGATGGTAGTTAGGCAGTTGATGGTAGTTAGGTAGGTGATGGTAGTTAGGCAGAGTAGAGGTGGTATGAGTGAGGCATCAGTAAGGAAGGGATAGCAGAGGGGAGGAGGACAGAAGGAGGGAGGGAGGGAGGTGGGGGGGTTATGGAAGGAGTAGGGAAGAATGAAGGAGGGGGAGAGGAGGTGGTGTGGGAGTGGTGGGGAGAGATGGAAGGGGGGGGGAGGGGTAGTACCAGGTGAGTGTTACGTCCTTGTTGCCCGCACGGTGCTGATGAAGACATTAAGAGTGACCAGACATCAGACATCTTCCCACCTGCCTTCATCCCGTGCCAGAATACAGCGGCTGTGCATTCCTCCGCACGGCTCCGACTGTCAGCCGCGAACCTGCAACTGCGCAGTCGCACTTAAAATGCGCATTCTCCTTGGAACGCCCCTCCCTTTCCCCCCACACGAGTTCCAGTAGTACTCAGCGAGTGCGCTTCAGTACAGGTGCGTTGCGATGCTTAACCCACCATAACATTACAGCTCCGCCACACACATTAAGATGCAGCGCTGGTGCGCATGTGTAAGTGTTAGCGCATTTACTAAGCAATGTTGTGATCGGACGCTCCTGTACACCTGTTGTGTCAGCCACACACACCTGTTGTGTCAGCCACACACACCTGTTGTGTCAGCCACACACACCTGTTGTGTCAGCCACACACACCTGTTGTGTCAGCCACACACACCTGTTGTGTCAGCCACACACACCTGTTGTGTCAGCCACACACACCTGTTGTGTCAGCCACACACACCTGTTGTGTCAGCCACACACACCTATTGTGTCAGCCACACATACCTGTTGTGTCAGACACACACACACTTGTGTCAGCCACACACACTTGTTGTGTCAGCCACACACACCTGTTGTGTCAGCCACACACACCTGTTGAGTCAGCCACATACACACTTGATGTGTCAGCCACACACACCTGATGTTTCAGCCACACTCACCTGTTGTGTCAGCCACACATACCTGTTGTGTCAGCCACACACACACTTGTTGTGTCAGCCACACACACCTGTTGTGTCAGCACACACACCTGTTGTGTCAGCCACACACACTGTTGTGTCAGCCACACACACCTGTTGTGTCAGCCACACACTACACCAAATGTGTGTCAGCCACACACACCTGTTTCGACACTCATGTTGCAGCCACACAACCTGTTGTGTCAGCCACACACACACTGTTGTGTCAGCCACACACACACCTGTTGTCAGTCCCACACACCGTTGTGACCACACACACTTGTGTCAGCCACACACACCTGGTGTGTAAGCCACACACACACACTCTCACGTGTTGTGTCAGCTCCAACACCTGTTGTGTTAACCACACACACCTGTTGTGTCAGCCACACACACCTGATGTGTCAGCCACACTCACCTGTTGTGTCAGCCACACACACCTGTTGTGTCAGCCACACACACACTTGTGTCTGCCACACACAACTGTTGTGTCAGCCACACACAAATGTTGTGTCAGCCACACACACCTGTTGTGTCAGCCACACACACTTGCTGTGTCAGCCACACCCACTTGTTGTGTCAGCCACACACACCTGTTGTGTCAGCCACACACACCTGTTGTGTCAGCCACACACCTGTTGTGTCAGCCACACACACCTGTTGTGTCAGCCACACACACTTGTGTCAGACACACACACACTTGTGTCAGCCACACACACACTTGTTGTGTCAGCCACACACGCCTGTTGTGTAAGCCACACACACACTTGTTGTGTCAGCCACACACCTGTTGTGTCAGCCACACACCTGTTGAGTCAGCCACACACACTTGATGTGTCAGCCACACACACCTGATGTTTCAGCCACACCCACCTGTTGTGTCAGCCACACATACCTGTTGTGTCAGCGACACACACACTTGTTGTGTCAGCCACACACACCTGTTGTGTCAGTCCCACACACCTGTTGTGTCAACCAAACACACTTGTGTCAGCCACACACACCTGGTGTGTAAGCCACACACATACTCACGTGTTGTGTCAGCCCCACACATCTGTTGTGTCAGATCCACACACCTGTTGTGTCAACGACACACACCTGTTGTGTCAGCCACACACACCTGATGTGTCAGCCACACTCACCTGTTGTGTCAACCACACACACCTGTTGTGTCAGCCACACACACACTTGTGTCTGCCACACACAACTGTTATGTCAGCCACACACAAATGTTGTGTCAGCCACACACACCTGTTGTGTCAGCCACACACACTTGCTGTGTCAGCCACACCCACTTGTTGTGTCAGCCACACACACCTGTTGTGTCAGCTACACACACACTTGTTGTGTCAGCCACACACCTGTTGTGTCAGCCACACACACCTGTTGTGTCAGCCATACACACTTGATGTGTCAGCCACACTCACCTGTTGTGTCAGCCACACACACCTGTTGTGTCAGCCACACACACACTTGTGTCTGCCACACACACCTATTGTGTCAGCCAGACACAAATGTTGTGTCAGCCACACACACCTGTTGTGTAAGCCACACACACACACGTGTTGTGTCAGCCCCACACACCTGTTGTGTCAGATCCACACACCTGTTGTGTCAACCACACACACCTGTTGTGTCAGCCACACACACTTGATGTGTCAGCCACACTCACCTGCTGTGTCAGCCACACACACCTGTTGTGTCAGCCACACACACACTTGTGTCTGTCACACACAACTGTTGTGTCAGCCACACACAAATGTTGTGTCAGCTACACACACCTGTTGTGTCAGCCACACACACTTGCAGTGTCAGCCACACTCACTTGTTGTGTCAGCCACACACACCTGTTGTGTCAGCCACACACACACTTGTTGTGTCAGCCACACACCTGTTGTGTCAGCCACACACACCTGTTGTGTCAGCCATACACACTTGATGTGTCAGCCACACTCACCTGTTGTGTCAGACACACACACCTGTTGTGTCAGCCACACACACTTGTGTCATCCACACACACCTGGTGTGTAAGCCACACACACTCACGTGTTGTGTCAGCCACGCACACCTGTTGTGTCAGATCCACACACCTGTTGTGTCAGATCCACACACCTGTTGTGTCAACCACACACACCTGTTGTGTCAGCCACACACACCTGATGTGTCAGCCACACTCACCTGTTGTGTCAGCCACACACACCTGTTGTGTCAGCTACACTCACACTTGTGTCTGCCCCACACACCTGTTGTGTCAGCCACACACACTTGCTGTGTCACTCACACTCACTTGTTGTGTCAGCCACACACACCTGTTGTGTCAGCCACACACACTTGTTGTGTCACCACACCCTGTTGTGTCAGCCACACACACCTGTTGTGTCAGCTACACACACCTGATGTGTCAGCCACACTCACCTGTTGTGTCAGCCACACTCACCTGATGTGTCAGCCACACTCACCTGTTGTGTCTGCCACACACACCTGTTGTGTCAGTTACACACAAATGTTGTGTCAGCCACACACACCTGTTGTGTCAGCCACACACTTGCTGTGTCAGCCACACTCACTTGTTGTGTCAGCCACACACACACCTGTTGTCAGCCTCACACACACTTGTTGTGTCAGCCACACACCTGTTGTGTCAGCCACACACACCTGTTGAGTCAGCCACACACACTTGTTGTGTCAGCCACACACACCTGTTGTGTCAGCCACACACACCTGTTTTGTCAGCCACACACACTTGTTGTGTCAGCCACACACACCTGATGTGTCAGCCACACACACCTGGTGTGTAAGCCACACACACTCACGTGTTGTGTCAGCCACACACACCTGTTGTGTCAGATCCACACACCTGTTGTGTCAGATCCACACACCTGTTGTGTCAGCCACACACACCTGTTGTGTCAGCCACACACTTGCTGTGTCAGCCACACCCACTTGTTGTGTCAGCCACACACACACCTGTTGTCAGCCCCACACACACTTGTTGTGTCAGCCACACACCTGTTGTGTCAGCCACACACACCTGTTGAGTCAGCCACACACACTTGTTGTGTCAGCCACACACACCTGTTGTGTCAGATCCACACACCTGTTGTGTTACCCGCACACACCTGTTGTGTCAGCCACACACACCTATTGTGTCAGCCACACACACGTGTTGTGTCAGCTACACATACACCTATTGTGACAGCCGCACACACACCTGTTGTGTCAGCCACAAACTCACTAGTTGTGTTAGTCTCACACACACCTGTGTGAGTTAAACACACCTGTTGTGTCAGCCACACACACTTGTTGTGTCAGCCACACACACACCTGTTGTGTCAGCCACACACACTTGTTGTGTCAGCCACACACACCTGTTGTCTGCCACACACACCTGTTGTGTTAGCCACACCTGTTTTGTCAGCCACACACATCTGTTGTGTCAGCCACCCCTGTTGTGTTAGCCACACACCTGTTATGTCAGCCACACACACCTGGTGTGATAGCAACACACACACTCACGTGTTGTCAGCCCTGCATACCTGTTGTGTCAGCCACACACACCTGATGTGTCAGCCACACTCACCTGTTGTGTCAGCCACACATACACCTGATGTGTAAGCCATACACACACTTGTATCAGCCACACTCACCTGTTGTGTCAGTCACACACACCTGTTGTGTTAGCCACACACATTTTGTTTCAGCCACACACACCTGTTGTGTCAGTCACACACACTTGTTGTGTCAGCCACACACTTTTTGTGTCAGCCATACACACCTGGTGTGTTAGCCACACATACACTCACGTGTTGTCAGCCCCATACACCTGTTGTGTCAGCCCCACATACCTATTGTGTCAGCAACACACACCTGTTGTGTCAGCCACACACACACCTGTTGTGTTAGCCACACACACGTGGTGTGTTAGCCACACACACCTGTTGTGTAAGCCACACACCTGTTGCCTCACCCATATATCTACTGCCTCACCCACATACCTACTGCCTCACCTACATACCTACTGCCTTACCTTCACAATTCTGCCTCACAAACCTACTACCTCACCCACATGCTTACTGCCTCACCCACATAGTGTCTCACCCACATACCTATTGCCTCACCCACATACTTACTGCCTCACCCACATACTGCCTCACCCACATACTACCTCACCCACATACCTACTGCCTCACCCACACAACTACTGTACCACATAACTACTGCCTCAACCTCACATGCTACCTCATCCACACACCTGCTGCCTCACACATTCAGTAACTGTACCACATAGTAGAGAGGTTCAGCCAGTGACTGGTGGAACATAGTGGAGAGGTTCACCCAGTGACTGATGCCACATAGTGGAGAGGTTCAACCAGTGACAGGTGCAACATTGTGGAGAGGTTCAACCATTGACTGGTGCCACACAGTGGAGAGGTTCAACCAGTGACTGGTGGAACATAGTTTAGAGGTCCAAACAATGACTGATTCCACATAGTGGAGAGGTTCAACCAGTGACTGGTGGAACATAGTGGAGAGGTTCATCCAGTGACTGGTGGAACATAGTGGAGAGGTTCAACCAGTGACTGGTGCAACATTGTGGAGAGTTTCAACCAGTGACTGATGCCACATAGTGGAGAGGTTCAACCAGTGACTGGTGGAACATAGTGGAGAGGTTCATTAGGTGACTGGTGGAACATAGTGGAGAGGCTCAACCAGTGACTGATACCACATAGTGGAGAGGTTCAACCAGTGATTGGTGCCACCTAGTGGAGAGGTTCAACCAGTGACTGGTGCAAGATTGTGGAGAGGTTCAACCAGTGACTGATGCCACATAGTGGAGAGGTTCAACCAGTGACTGGTGCAATATAGTGGAGAGGTTCAACCAGTGACTGATGCAACATAGTGGAGAGGTTCAACAAGTGACTGGTGCAACATAGTGGAGAGGTTCAACCAGTGACTGATGCAACATAGTGGAGAGGTTCATCCAGTGACTGATGCAACATAGTGGAGGGGTTCAACCAGTGACTGATGCAACATAATGGAGAGGTTCAACCAGTGACTAATACAACATAGTTGAGAGGTTCAACCAGTGACTGGTGGAACATAGTGGAGAGGTTCAACCAGTGACTGATGCCACATTGTGGAGAGGTTCAACCAGTGACTGGTGCAACATTGTGGAGAGGTTCAACCAGTGACTAATGCCAGATAGTGGAGAGGTTCAACCAGTGACTGGTGCAATATAGTGGAGAGGTTCAACCAGTGACTGATGCCACATAGTTGAGAGGTTCAACTAGTGACTGGTGCAATATAGAGGAGAGGTTCAACCAGTGACTGATGCAACATAATGGAGAGGTTCAACCAGTGACTGATGCAGCATAGTGGAGAGGTTCAATAAGTGACTGTTGCAACATTGTGGAGAGGTTCAACCAGTGACTGATGCCACATAATGGAGAGGTTCAACCAGTGACTGGTGCAATATAGTGGAGAGGTTCAACTAGTGACTGATGCAACATAGTGGAGAGGTTCAACCAGTGACTGGTGCAACATAGTGGAGAGGTCCAATCAGTGACTGATTCCACATAGTGGAGAGGATCAACCAGTGACTGGTGGAACATAGTGGAGAGGTTCATCCAGTGACTGGTGGAACATAGTGGAGAGGTTCAACCAGTGACTGGTGCAACATTGTGGAGAGTTTCAACTAGTGACTGATGCCACATAGTGGAGAGGTTCAACCAGTGACTGGTGGAACATAGTGGAGAGGTTCATTAAGTGACTGGTGGAACATAGTGGAGATGCTCAACCAGTGACTGATACCACATAGTGGAGAGGTTCAACCAGTGACTGGTGCCACCTAGTGAAGAGGTTCAACCAGTGACTGGTGCAAGATTGTGGAGAGGTTCAACCAGTGACTGATGCCCCATAGTGGAGAGGTTCAACCAGTGACTGGTGCAATATAGTGGAGAGGTTCAACCAGTGACTGATGCAACATAGTGGAGAGGTTCAACAAGTGACTGGTGCAACATAGTGGAGAGGTTGAACCAGTGACTGATGCAACATAGTGGATAGGTTCATCCAGTGACTGATGTAACATAGTGGAGGGGTTCAACCAGTGACTGATCCAACATAATGGAGAGGTTCAACAAGTGACTAATACAACATAGTTGAGAGGTTCAACCAGTGACTGGTGGAACATAGTGGAGAGGTTCAACCAGTGACTTATGCAACATAGTGGAGAGGTTCAACCAGTGACTTATGCAACATAGTGGAGAGGTTCAACCAGTGACTGGTGCAACATTGTGGAGAGGTTCAACCAGTGACTAATGCCAGATAGTGGAGGTTCAACCAGTGACTGGTGCAATATAGTGGAGAAGTTCAACCAGTCACTGATGCCACATAGTGGAGAGGTTCAACCAGTGACTGGTGCAATATAGAGGAGAGGTTCAACCAGTGACTGATGCAACATAATAGAGAGGTTCAACCAGTGACTGATGCAGCATAGTGGAGAGGTTCAATAAGTGACTGGTGCAACATTGTGGAGAGGTTCAACCAGTGACTGGTGCAAGATTGTGGAGAGGTTCAACCAGTGACTGATGCCCCATAGTGGAGAGGTTCAACCAGTGACTGGTGCAATATAGTGGAGAGGTTCAACCAGTGACTGATGCAACATAGTGGAGAGGTTCAACAAGTGACTGGTGCAACATAGTGGAGAGGTTCAACCAGTGACTGATGCAACATAGTGGGGAGGTTCATCCAGTGACTGATGCAACATAGTGGAGGGGTTCAACCAGTGACTGATGCAACATAATGGAGAGGTTCAACCAGTGACTAATACAACATAGTTGAGAGGTTCAACCAGTGACTGGTGGAACATAGTGGAGAGGTTCAACCAGTGACTGATGCCACATAGTGGAGAGGTTCAACCAGTGACTGGTGCAACATTGTGGAGAGGTTCAACCAGTGACTGGTGCAATATAGTGGAGAGGTTCAACCAGTGACTGATGCCACATAGTGGAGAGGTTCAACCAGTGACTGGTGCAATATAGAGGAGAGGTTCAACCAGTGACTGATGCAACATAATGGAGAGGTTCAACCAGTGACTGATGCAGCATAGTGGAGAGGTTCAATAAGTGACTGGTGCAACATTGTGGAGAGGTTCAACCAGTGACTGATGCCACATAATGGAGAGGTTCAACCAGTGACTGGTGCAATATAGTGGAGAGGTTCAACTAGTGACTGATGCAACATAGTGGAGAGGTTCAACCAGTGACTGGTGCAACATAGTGGAGAGTTTCAACCAGTGACTGGTGCAACATAGTGGAGAGGTCCAATCAGTGACTGATTCCACATAGTGGAGAGGTTCAACCAGTGACTGGTGGAACATAGTGGAGAGGTTCATCCAGTGACTGATGGAACATAGTGGAGAGGTTCAACCAGTGACTGGTGCAACATTGTGGAGAGTTTCAACTAGTGACTGATGCCACATAGTGGAGAGGTTCAACCAGTGACTGGTGGAACATAGTGGAGAGGTTCATTAAGTGACTGGTGGAACATAGTGGAGATGCTCAACCAGTGACTGATACCACATAGTGGAGAGGTTCAACCAGTGACTGATACCACATAGTGGAGAGGTTCAACCAGTGACTGGTGCCACCTAGTGGAGAGGTTCAACCAGTGACTGGTGCACGATTGTGGAGAGGTTCAACCAGTGACTGATGCCCCATAGTGGAGAGGTTCAACCAGTGACTGGTGCAATATAGTGGAGAGGTTCAACCAGTGACTGATGCAACATAGTGGAGAGGTTCAACAAGTGACTGGTGCAACATAGTGGAGAGGTTGAACCAGTGACTGATGCAACATAGTGGATAGGTTCATCCAGTGACTGATGCAACATAGTGGAGGGGTTCAACCAGTGACATGCAACATAATGGAGAGGTTCAACAAGTGACTAATACAACATAGTTGAGAGGTTCAACCAGTGACTGGTGGAACATAGTGGAGAGGTTCAACCAGTGACTGATGCCACATAGTGGAGAGGTTCAACCAGTGACTGGTGCAACATTGTGGAGAGGTTCAACCAGTGACTAATGCCAGATAGTGGAGAGGTTCAACCAGTGACTGGTGCAATATAGTGGAGAGGTTCAACCAGTGACTGATGCCACATAGTGGAGAGGTTCAACCAGTGACTGATGCAGCATAGTGGAGAGGTTCAATAAGTGACTGGTGCAACATTGTGGAGAGGTTCAACCAGTGACTGATGCCACATAATGGAGAGGTTCAACCAGTGACTGGTGCAATATAGTAGAGAGGTTCAACCAGTGACTGATGCAACATAGTGGAGAGGTTCAACCAGTGACTGGTGCAACATAGTGGAGAGGTTCAACAAGTGACTGATGCCACATAGTGGAGAGGTTCAACCAGTTAATGATGCCACATAGTGGAGAGATTCAACCAGTGATTGATGCAACATAGTGGAGAGGTTCAACCAGTGACTGGTGCAACATTGTGGAGAGGTTCAACCAATGACGGGTGCAACATAGTGGAGAGGTTCAACCAGTGACTGATGCAACATAGTGGAGAGGTTCATCCAGTGACTGATACAACATAGTGTAGAGGTTCAACCAGTGACTTGTGCAACATAGTGGAGAGGTTCAACCAGTGACTGATACAACATAGTGTAGAGGTTCAACCAGTGACTGATACAACATAGTGGAGAGGTTCAACCAATGACGGGTGCAACATAGTGGAGAGGTTCAACCAATGACTGATACAACATAGTGTAGAGGTTCAACCAGTGACTGATACAACATAGTGTAGAGGTTCATCCAGTGACTGGTGCAAAATAGTGGAGAGGTTCAACCAGTGACTGATACAACATAGTGTAGAGGTTCAACCAGTGACTGATACAACATAGTGTAGAGGTTCATCCAATGACTGGTGCAACATAGTGGAGAGGTTCAACCAGTGACTGATACAACATAGTGTAGAGGTTCATCCAGTGACTGGTGCAACATAGTGGAAAGGTTTATCCAGTGACTGATACAACATAGTGTAGAGGTTCATCCAGTGACTGGTGCAACATAGTGGAGAGGTTCAACCAGTGACTGATACAACATAGTGTAGAGGTTCATCCAGTGACTGGTGCAACATAGTGGAGAGGTTCAACCAGTGACTGATACAACATAGTGTAGAGGTTCATCCAGTGACTGGTGCAACATAGTGGAGAGGTTCAACCAGTGACTGATACAACATAGTGTAGAGGTTCAACCAGTGACTGATACAACATAGTGTAGAGGTTCATCCAGTGACTGATGCCACATAGTGGAGAGGTTCAACCAGTGACTGATGCCACATAGTTAAGAGGTTCAACCAGTGACTGATGCTACATAGTGGAGAGGTTCATTTAGTGACTAAGACATGGGATGTAATAAGGCTTGATTCAAAGGTAAGGGTTGCTCCAATTTCTTAGATCAAGAGCCCTTTGCTTGCACGCACAAGGCCCTGGAATAAAATTAATGTTTATGTAA
Organism: Cherax destructor; assembly: GCA_009830355.1. Classification (NCBI taxonomy): domain Eukaryota; kingdom Metazoa; phylum Arthropoda; class Malacostraca; order Decapoda; family Parastacidae; genus Cherax; species Cherax destructor. The sequence continues at coordinate 124,785 of WNWK01001941.1, read as the reverse complement.
CAGTGAGTGTAACAACACCTCCCTTCTTTTCTGTCATATACTTCAGAAGAGGCCTATTGTGAAGAGGGAACACCCACCACCATCACCACCTTCTTCTTGATACGCTGGGACTCTCCCGCTCCGGGTCTGTTCCAGATGGTGACCCGGCCTTCGCTCCCTGTCTCGGGAGTGTCTGAGATCTATGTCTGCCATGGGAGGAGGTACAAGTACCTCCTCATTTTCTGAAACCAACTGTCCCACCGCCGCCACCATCACAACCACCATCACAACCACAACCACCCCCACCACCCCTACCCTCATCCCCACCACCACCATCACCACTACCACCCCCACGACCACCACCACCACCCCACCTCCACCCCATCCCCACTACAACCAACACCACCCCACCACCACTACCCCCACAACCACCCCCACCACTACCCCAACCTCCACCACCACCCCATCCCCACTACAACTACTACCACCCCCAACACCACTACCCCTACCCCCCACCCCCACTTCTACCCCCACCACTACCACCTTCCCCACCTCCACTACCCCCACTCTCATCCCTACCACCAGTATGCACAAGAAAAATAAGGAACCTTGGTATTGAGGTTCACTTGAACCTCTGCTCCTTCTATGTCACTGATTCACACTTTACCTCAATTAAAAAACAAAAGAAAGGTGAGACCGCTGTAAGAATGAGGGAAAAAATAAAGATAAGCTTTAAAAATAGAAAGATGTCTCAGTAAGATTGGTGATGAATGATTGACAAGGTGTGACAATGATAAGAGTGAAATAATATAAGTATAAACACTTACAAGAAACCACAAGGTCGAACCCTCGTGTCTCCACCAGTAGACAAAGTGTAAAATATGTTGTATGTGACACGTAAGTGTGGGGGGGGGGTGACAGGGAAAACCTCTACAGTCTCCGAGATAATAGTGAGTGTGCTGGGCACATCTAACATAGTCAGGTGAACCAGGATACCCTTCTTAAGAGTAAGAGCAAGTGTGAGTGAAAGTGTAGAGTGAATTCACTCAACTCACCATGCTACACCTGGTATTTACAAATGTCACTGTGATACCCACCATCAAAAATTATTGAAGTACAAACAACAACGGTAGCCAGAGACACAACCACTTTCTTTTAATTCCCGGCAGACACTAAGACCTCTCTCTCTCTCTCTCTCTCTCTCTCTCTCTCTCTCTCTCTCTCTCTCTCTCTCTCTCTCTCTCTCTCTCTCTCTCTCTCTCTTATGCGAACCATCAATATCCTCTCCCCCCCCACACACATATCATACACGTATTATACGACGACTAGGAAAACTAGTCACCGTATAAACCTGGACCATGTGACAAGCTGGTCGACCAAGCGCACATGTGACAACTGGTCGACAGCCAATGAAGCTGAGTCGACCAAGCGTATGTGACAAGCTGGTCGACCAAGCGCACATGTGACAAGCTGGTCGACCAAGCGCACAGAGAAACAACTTGCAAAATGTTCAGGATCACTGAACTGTCTGCCTCTGCCAGGCTTTTGTTATGCCAGGCAGAAATTCGTGAAATATATATAATAATACACATGAAAGAGTATATACAGGAAAGAATATAGATAATTACTCAATTCAGCCATAGTGAAAAACCAGATTTATCACTGTTCTATCAAGAATTAAATCATTATAAATCACAAAGAAATAATACAGTTTTAATGCAAAGTAATTTAAACCTTTAGAGTAACAGGGAGAAAATACTGCCGTGTGATGTCCCTGGAATTAGTGGCCCATAGTGGTTGTCAGAATTTTCTTTCTGTTTTTCTTCCAAGGGTTCTGGAGGGAACCTTGAGAACACCTTGTCTTCTCGGCTTCAAATCTTTAAATGGGCCGCAGAAACAAAATGAAGTTCACTGAAGAGAAATTTCAATTACTCAGATATGGAAAACTTGAGGAGATTAAAACTATCGGAGTATAAAACAAATTCGAATCACACAATATAGCGAAAAATTAATGTGAAGGACCTGGGAGTGATAATGTCAGAGGATCTCACTTTCAAACATCACAACAATGTATCTAGTACATCTGCTTGAAAAATGATGGGATGGATAAAGAGAACCTTCAAAACTATGGATGCCAAGCCCATGATGATTCTCTTCAAATCACTTGTTCTTTCTAGGCTGGAGTATGAACCACAGTTAAAGGAAAGTTGAGGTTGTTATTGGGGAGCGTAGGCGCCAGTTAGTTAACTTTACACATGTAAATATAACAGAGGTTCCCATGCAGTACTCTGAGAACGTCTCAAAACATCAACACTGCTGTATCTTACAGGAACTGCCTGAACTTTAGTGGATCTGAGTACACTCTAATCATTTAGTATCTTACAGGTTTGAATGCTAGCTCCTCGTAGTCTTAGTTTTCTAACAGAGAAAAGGAAGATTGCTCTAAGTTTATCCTCATAGAGTTTGTTTCTTAGTGATTAGTACAAGTTTGGCAGCTCTCCTCTGCGTCCTCTACAGAATTTCTTCGTTTTTCTCCATAATTTGGAGATGTGGTTTAAAGAGTGCGCTACAGAGAGTCAATATTATATCTGGTGTTTTGTTACTAACTCATTGCATATGATCCATTTCTTTCATTGTTAACATTATTGAGACTGTTACATCTCTCATTCACGTCTCCGAGCACCACAGAAATAACCTCTGCACATCACTCAATACACTCACTCTGCTTTGGATGCTAAAATTTTATCCAATATTATATCAGCAGCAGATTTTGTTATGTTAGATCTGAGAGCTGACTGGAGATATCTTAAGAATGTTGTGGAGTGCATTGTCAGTCCAAAACCTGATCCTTGGGGAACTCCACTCTCTACTGCTAGCCATTCAGACACCTCTTCGTTCATTACCACTCAGACAACTCTCACTTCAGTACCACTCAGACACCTCTTCGTTCATTACCACTCAGACAACTCTCACTTCAGTACCACTCAGACAACTCTCACTTCAGTACCACTCAGACACCTAAACCTTCAGTGCTACTCAGACACCTCTTCGTTCATTACCACTCAGACAACTTTCACTTCAGTACCTCTCAGACACCACTCCCTTCGTTACCACTCAGACACCTCTTCATTCAACACCATTCAGACACCTCTCCCTTTAGTACCACTCAGACACCACTCCATTCAGTACCACTCAGGCAACTCTCCCTTGAGTATCACACAGACACCACTCCCTTCAGGACCACTCAGACACCACTCCCTTCATCACCACTCAGACACCACTCCCTTCAGTACCACTCAGACACCACTTCTTTCAGTACCACTCAGACAACTCTCCCTTCAGAATCACTCAGACACCACTCCCTTCAGGACCACTCAGACACCACTCCTTTTAGTACCACTCAGACACCATTCCCTTCAGGACCACACCGACACCACTCTCTTCAGTACCATTCAGACACCACTCACCTCACTACCACTCAGACACCTCACTTCACTACCACTCATAAACCACTCACTTCACTACCACTCAGACACCACTCACTTCACTACCGCTCAGACACCACTCACTTCACAACCACTTAGACACCACTCACTTCACTACCACTCAGACACCACTCACTTCACTACCACTCAGACACCACTCACTTTACTACCACTCAGACACCACTCACTTCACTACCACTCATACACCACTCACTTTACTACCACTCACTTCACTACCACTCAGACACCACTCACTTCACTACCACTCAGACACCACTCACTTCACTACCGCTCACTTCACTACCACTCAGACACCACTCACTTCACTACCACTCAGACACCCCTCACTTCACTACCACTCATACACCACTCACTTTACTACCACTCACTTCACTACCACTCAGACACCCCTCACTTCACTACCGCTCAGACACCACTCACTTCACTACCACTCAGACACCACTCATTTCACTACCACTCAGACACCACTCACTTCACTACCACTCAGACACCACTCACTTCACTACCACTCAGACACCACTCACTTCACTACCACTCAGACACCACTCACTTCACTACCACTCAGACACCACTCACTTTACTACCACTCACTTCACTACCACTCAGACACCCCTCACTTCACTACCGCTCAGACACCACTCACTTCACTACCACTCAGACACCACTCATTTCACTACCACTCAGACACCACTCACTTCACTACCACTCAGACACCACTCACTTCACTACCACTCAGACACCACTCACTTCACTACCACTCAGACACCACTCACTTCACTACCACTCAGACACCACTCACTTCAGTACCGCTCCATGGTGTCAGTCTGAGACAGTCATGTGCCAAGCGCTTTTATTTTGGTCAGTAATCTTGGGTGAGGTCACCTTGATGCCTCCTGGGAATCTTGATATTAATTCTCATCTGGGTAAATATAAATGAGAGAGAGGGGGGGGGTTGGGGGAGGGGGGTCAGCATCAGTGGTGAACCAGACGAGGCTGGCGGCGGCTCTTTTGATCCTCAGCGGCAGCTCAGGTGAACCAAATCAATTATTCAGGTGTAAATCCCACCACCACCACTACCACTACCACCACTACCACCACCACTACTACCACCACCACTACTACCACATCTACCACCACCACCACTACTACCACCACTACCACCACAACTACCTCCACCACTGTTACCACTACCACAACCACCACTACATCCCCACTACCACAACCACCACTACATCCCCACTACCACCACCACTACCACCACTACCATCACCACCACTACCATCACCACCACTACCACCACCACCACTACTACCACGACTACCACCACGACTACCACCATTACCACCACTACTACCACCACAACCACCACCACAACAACCACTGCCACCACCACCACAACTAATACAAACACCACAACCACCACCACTATTACAACCACTAACATAATCAGAACCACCACTATCATCACCACCCCTATCACCACCACCAATACAACCACCACCACCGCCACCACCAATACTACCACCAATACAACCACCACCACAATGTATCTACCGCATCTGCTAGGAAAATGATAGGATGGATAATGAGAACCTTCAAAACTAGAGACGCCAAGCCAATGATGATTCTCTTCAAATCGCTTGTTCTCTCTAGGCTGGAATACTGCTGTACACTAACAGCCCCCTTCAAGGCTGGCGACATTGCTGACCTGAAGAGTGTTCAAAGAACGTTCATGGCACACATAAGTACGATAAGGCACCTAAATTACTGGGAACGGTTGAAGTCCCTTGATCTGTATTCCCTGGAGCACAGGCGAGATAGATACATGATAATATACACTTGGAAAATTGTAGAGAGATTAGTACCAAACTTACACACGAAAATCACTCCCTATTAAAGCAAAAGACTCTGCAGGAGATGCAACATTCCCCCAATGAAAAGCAGATGTTCCACAAGTACACTGAGCGACAACGCAATAAGTGTCCGAGGCCCAAGACTGTTCAACTGGCTCCCAGCATACATAAGGGGGATTACCAATAGACCCCTGGCTGTCTTCAAGAAGGCACTGGACAGGCACCTAAAGTCAGTACCTGACCAACCGGGCTGTGATTCGTACGTCAGTTTGCGTGAGGCCAGCAGTAACAGCCTGGTTGATCAGACCCTGATCCACCACGAGGCCTGGTCTCAGACCAGCCGCGGGGGCGTTGACCCTCGAAACCCTCTCCAGGTAAACTCCACGTAAACCACCACCACCAGCAATACAATCACCACCACCATCACCACCACTACCTCCATCACAACCACCACAAGCACCACCACTATGGAGTGTAGATTCACACAAGTCTACGGCTTCTGACCACTGTATTTCCCCTAGGTTCATAGAGGCAACTTTAATGGACACTTAATTAAGCTCCCCAGTCTTCTAATGTCATGTTTATTTTTCCGCTATAATCTACCTTGTCCATAATTACTATCGCATTTACTTTATCTGTTTGGTAAGGTGAAGTCCAGGATCTTTCCTTAATTCAAGGTATAACTTAACAAATCTCGAGGACAATTGTGTTGTAGAGGTGTGAGCAAAGCTCACACAATTGTCATCAAAGATTTGTTAAGTTATACCTTGAATTAATAATACGTAATAATAATAATAATAATAATAATAATAATAATAATAATAATAATTTAATAATAATAATAATATTAATAATAGTAATAGTAATAATAATAATAATAATAATAATAATAATAATAATAATAATTTAATAATAATAATAATAATAATAATAATAATAATATTTTTAATAATACTAAGATTAATTGAATAATACTAATTATAATATATATATAGGGTACAAGAGCTAGAACATATGTACTCATTGTACACTGGACTGTAGTCACTGTATACTGGACTGTAGTCACTGTATATTGGACTGTAGTCATTGTATACTGGACTGTAGTCATTGTATACTGGACTGTAGTCATTGTATACTGGACTGTAGTCACTGTATTCTGGACTGTAGTCATTGTATACTGAACTGTAGTCACTGTATACTGGACTGTAGTCACTGGATTGTAGTCACTGTATACCGGACTGTAGTCATTGTATACTGGACTGTAGTCACTGTATACTGGACTGTAGTCACTGTATACTGGACTGTAGTCACTGTATACTGGACTGTAGTCACTGTATACTGGACTGTAGTCATTGTATACTGGACTGTAGTCATTGTATACTGGACTGTAGTCACTGTATACTGGACTGTAGTCACTGTATACTGGACTGTAGTCATTGTATACTGGAGTGTAGTCACTGTATTCTGGACTGTAGTCACTGTATACTGGACTGTAGTCACTGTATACTGTACGGTAGTCACTGTATACTGGACTGTAGTCACTGTATACTGGACTGTAGTCATTGTATACTGGACTGTAGTCACTGTATTCTGGACTGTAGTCATTGTACATTGGATTGCAGTCATTGTATACTGGATTGTAGTCATTGTACACTGGATTGTAGTCATTGTACACTGGATTGTAGTCACTGTATACTGGATTGTAGTCATTGTACACTGGGCAGTTGTCATTGTATACTGGACTGTAGTCATTGTATACTGGACTGTAGTCATTGTATACTGGACTGTAGTCATTGTACACTGGATTGTAGTCATTGTACACTGGATTGTAGTCACTGTATACTGGATTGTAGTCATTGTACACTGGGCAGTTGTCATTGTATACTGGACTGTAGTCATTGTATACTGGACTGTAGTCATTGTATACTGGGCTGTAGTCATTGTATACTGGGCTGTAGTCATTGTATACTGGACTGTAGTCATTGTATACTGGGCTGTAGTCATTGTATACTGGACTGTAGTCATTGTATACTGAACTGTAGTCACTGTATACTGGACTGTAGTCACTGGATTGTAGTCACTGTATACCGGACTGTAGTCATTGTATACTGGACTGTAGTCACTGTATACTGGACTGTAGTCACTGTATACTGGACTGTAGTCATTGTATACTGGACTGTAGTCACTGTATTCTGGACTGTAGTCACTGTATACTGGACTGTAGTCACTGTATACTGGACTGTAGTCACTGTATACTGGACTGTAGTCACTGTATACTGACTTAGTCACTGTATACTGGACTGTAGTCACTGTATACTGACTGTAGTCATTGTATACTGACTGTAGTCACTGTATTCTGGACTGTAGTCACTGTATACTGACTGTAGTCACTGTATACTGGACTGTAGTCACTGTATACTGGATTGTAGTCATTGTATACTGACTGTAGTCATTGTATACTGGACAGTAGTCACTGTATACTGACTGTAGTCACTGTATACTGACTGTAGTCATTGTATACTGGATGTAGTCACTGTATTCTGGACTGTAATCACTGTATACTGGACTGTAGTCACTGTATACTGTACTGTAGTCACTGTATACTGGACTGTAGTCACTGTATACTGGACTGTAGTCATTGTACACTGGATTGTAGTCATTGTACACTGGATTGTAGTCACTGTATACTGATTGTAGTCATTGTACACTGCAGTTGTCATTGTATACTGGACTGTAGTCATTGTATACTGGACTGTAGTCATTGTATACTGGGCTGTAGTCATTGTATACTGGGCTGTAGTCATTGTATACTGGACTGTAGTCATTGTATACTAGGCTGTAGTCATTGTATACTGGACTGTAGTCATTGTATACTGAACTGTAGTCACTGTATACTGGACTGTAGTCACTGGATTGTAGTCACTGTATACCGGACTGTAGTCATTGTATACTGGACTGTAGTCACTGTATACTGGACTGTAGTCACTGTATACTGGACTGTAGTCATTGTATACTGGACTGTAGTCACTGTATTCTGGACTGTAGTCACTGTATACTGGACTGTAGTCACTGTATACTGGACTGTAGTCACTGTATACTGGACTGTAGTCACTGTATACTGGACTGTAGTCACTGTATACTGGACTGTAGTCACTGTATACTGGACTGTAGTCATTGTATACTGGACTGTAGTCACTGTATCTGGACTGAGTCACTGTATACTGGACTGTAGTCACTGTATACTGGACTGTAGTCACTGTATACTGGACTGTAGTCATGTATACTGGACTGTAGTCATTGTAACTGGGCTGTAGTCATTGTATACTGGCTGAAAAGTCATGTATACTGACTGTAGTCATTGTATACTGGGCTGTAGTTCATTTGTATACTGCGACTGTAGTCATTATGTATACTTCGACGACTGTAGTACTGTATACTGACTGTAGTCATGTACTGTGTAGTCTACTGGTCATATACGACTGTAGTCAGTTGTATCACTGGACTGTAGTCACTGTATACGACTGTATACTGTATACTGACTGTAGTCATGTATACTGACTGTAGTCACTGTATTGCTGTATCCTGACTGACTGTAGTCACTGTATACTGTGTATCTGTATCACTGTATACTGTACTACGTAGTCACTGTATACTGACTGTAGTCACTGTATACTGGACTGTAGTCATTGTATACTGGAGTGTAGTCACTGTATTCTGGACTGTAATCACTGTATACTGGACTGTAGTCACTGTATACTGACTGTAGTCATGTATACTGACTGTAGTCACTGTATACTGACTGTAGTCATGTATACTGGACTGTAGTCACTGTATTCTGGACTGTAGTCATGTAATTGGATTGCAGTCATTGTATACTGATTGTAGTCATTGTACACTGGATTGTAGTCATTGTAACTGATTGTAGTCACTGTATACTGGATTGTAGTCATTGTACACTGGGCAGTTGTCATTGCTATACTGACTGTAGTCATTGTATACTGACTGTAGTCATTGTATACTGACTGTAGCATTGTACACTGGATTGTAGTCATTGTACACTGGATTGTAGTCACTGTATACTGATTGTAGTCATTGTACACTGGGCAGTTGTCATTGTATACTGGACTGTAGTCATTGTATACTGGACTGTAGTCATTGTATACTGGGCTGTAGTCATTGTATACTGGGCTGTAGTCATTGTATACTGGACTGTAGTCATTCTATACTGGGCTGTAGTCATTGTATACTGGACTGTAGTCATTGTATACTGGACTGTAGTCATTGTATACTGGGCTGTAGTCATTGTATACTGGACTGTAGTCACTGTATACTGGACTGTAGTCATTGTATACTGGACTGTAGTCATTGTATACTGGACTGTAGTCATTGTATACTGGACTGTAGTCATTGTATACTGGACTGTAGTCACTGTATACTGGACTGTAGTCACTGTATACTGGACTGTAGTCATTGTATACTGGACTGTAGTCACTGTATACTGGACTGTAGTCACTGTATACTGGACTGTAGTCACTTTATACTGGACTGTAGTCATTGTATACTGGACTGTAGTCATTGTATACTGGACTGTAGTCATTGTATACTGGGCTGTAGTCATTGTATACTGGACTGTAGTCATTGTATACTGGACTGTAGTCATTGTGTTGTGGGTTACAGTTTGGAAGGGTCTTCGTACCGATACGCAGCAGGTCTGTTTGCTTGCCAGCCTGTGACCTGCCCTCGTTCGTGTCTAAGTTTGAACTAGCGTCCTGAGGGTATGAGAAAGAAGGGCAGCTGCTCGAGGGATGCCCAGGCAGCTATTACATCACACTGGGCAACCCTTGCGTCACTTACCCTGGCAGTGGAGACGTTATAACAGACGAGAAAATCGTTAAGACGTCCACAGTTCACAGAAAATACACAGGTTGCGTACAGAAACTGGCTTAAGCTGGTGGCTTAGGACTGGGTTGGTTTGGTTTCCATAGGAAGGAATATCTTCTGAGACGATGGAAACTCCTGCAGACCCACAAATGCTACAGACCATAACTGGGCTTACTGGTTTACCACTGGCTAGCTGGCTTATGCTAGCTGTGCACTAATAAGGCACTTGTAGACGACGTTGGCTCAAGCTGCAGACTCCTGACTTACTGGTGAGACCAAGCTGAACACCGTGACATAAGCCAGAAAAAGATTTCCACACCACAGGCTGGAATATCACCCAAATTCGTGAAAATTTCTCCACACTCTTCCACCAAATTTGTTGTCTTGGGTTATAGTGTGGAAGAGGTCTTAGTAAAGATGTACAGTGGCTCTGCTTGCGTTACCTGCCCTCGTTCGTGTCTAACTGTGAACTAGCGTCCAGAGTGCATGAGAGGGTAGCAAGGTTGTCCAAGGCATGCCCAGTCAGCTATGACATCACACAGGTCAACCATTACATCACCAAGTCAACCGTTGACTCATAGAGCAACTGACCTTACTGCTTAGCAGTCACTACTTACAATTGTGTACTGGGCTGCAGTCATCATGTACTGGGCCGCAGTCATCATGTATTGGGTTGCAGTCATCATGTACTGGGCCGCAGTCATCATGTACTGGGCTGCAGTTATCATGTACTGGGCTGCAACCATTGTGTACTGGGCTGTAGTCATTGTGTTCTGGGTGTGAGCAGTGTGGTGGGTAGTGTAAATAGTGGTGTGGGTTGTGTGATGAGCGGTGTTAGTAGTGTGATGGATGGCATGGGTATAAGCCCAGTCAGGAACACTGCAGCAGGCCTACTGGCCCATGCGAGGCAAGTCCAATTCTCCTACCGGCTTAAGCCAATGCCCTAACCTAGTCAGGTCAGGTCACATTCACTTAAGGAAGGAGCACGGTATCTGACCTAGTAGCACAAGCTAGTCATGTCCAACTCACACCCACCCACATCCCCTCACGTATTTATCTAACCTATTTTTAAAACTACACAACGTCTTAGCTTCTATGACGGTACTCGGGAGTTTGTTCCACTCATCTACAACTCTATTACCAAACCAGTGCTTTCCTATATCCTTCCTGAATCTGAATTTTTCCAACTTAATGCCATTGCTACGAGTCCTGTCTAGGCTAGATATTTTTAGCATCACCTTTATTCATTCCTGTTTTACATTTTTTCACCTCAATCATATCCCCCTTAATTCTACGCCTTTCTAGAGGGTGCAGATTCAGGGCCCTCAGTCTATCCTCATAAGGAAGATTTCTGACACATGGGATCAACTTTGTCATCCTCCTTTGTACGTTTTCCAGAGCATTTATATCCATTCTATAATACGGTGACCAGAACTATGCAGCATAATCTAAATGAGGCATATATAGAGTTGAAGAACAACCTAAGGACTTCTATTATTTATACTTCTTGATATGAAGCCAAGGATTCTGTTAGCTTTATTGCGAACACTTATGCACTGTTGTCTTGGTGTCAGATTACTGCTAACCAGAACTCCTAAATCCTTCTCGCAATCACAAGTATTAAGATCTACATTATTTAGTTTATATATGGCATGGTTATTGTCCTGTCCAACATTTAGAACTTTGCATTTGTCTATATTAAACTGCATCTGCCACTTCTTCGACCACTACATCAGTATACAAATCATCCTGGAGTGCTCTAATGTCCTCATTAGAATGAATTGAAAGGCCTATTTTGGTGTCATCAGCAAATTTGCTCATGTCGCTGTTTATTTCCTCATCTATATCGTTTATGTAAATTGTGAACAACAAGGGGCCTAACATTGACCCCTGTGGAACACCGCTTGAGACGTGCCCCCATTCTGATTTCACTCCATTTATGCAAACTCTCTGCTGCCTATTTGTCAACCATGCCTCTACCCAGGAAAAAATTTCTCCTATTCCGTGTGCCTTAAAACTCTTGCAAACAGTTCATCAGGGCTTGGGGATTTGTTAGGTTTTAATTTCTCTATTTGTCTGAGGACCTGTCACTAGTTACTCCAATAGTGCATAGTTTATTATCGTCCTGTTCTACATAATTTATTATTTCTGGAATTCCGCTAGTATCTTCCTGAGTAAAAACTGAGAGGAAGTAAGTGTTGAAAAGTTCACACATATCCTTATCACTGTCAGTGATCTTAAGTGGGCCTATTTTGTCCCTAATCTTACTTCTGTATACCTGAAAAAACCCTTTTGGGTTAGTCTTCAAATCCCTTGCGACTTTAGCCTCATTATCCATTTTTGCTTTTCTTATTCCTTTTATTATTTCTCTCTTTAATTGAATATATTGATTTATTAACTGCCCTTCCCTTCTTTTGATACGCCTATATATGCCTATCTTTTGACCAATGCTATGTTTTAATCTATTGTTTATCCATTTAGGATCATTTTTGTTAGATCTAATTTCCCTACTTGGAACAAAAGTTGTCTGGGCAGCTAGCACTATGCTCTGAAAAACGTCATATTGGCAACCAACACCACCTACCTGACCCATAGTCAGGTCATCCCAATTTTGCACCTTCCAGCTATAGCACCTGTGCTACCACCTAGCAGACCTAGTCCAACCTAGAGCTCGGCACAACACACCCTGTTTCGTTCTCACTCTTTTTACAGACTCAAGACAGGTTGCATTTCTCACACTCTCTGTTCCTACAGCCTGGCGTGTGTTTAGCATCACACTCGCTGTGCACAAGTTGCCTCAATAAATGTAAGACTCGCCTCCCTGCTTCTTACATTTACCAAACAAACTATCATTCTACAACAACCAATGCCAAAAACATTACAGTAGTGGTCACAGCAGTCTGTGTTACTCCCGAAAAGGAAAGAGAAAGAGAGGGAGGACTGAAGTCATGTGTCGGAGTCATTTTATCATTCCTATCCAGACTTCATCCAACTTCCAGCCGGTTATACAGACATTGTATCTGATAGATTAGACACATGTGCAACACTTGCGTATCTTTATTGAGGAGACGTTTCGCCACACAGTGGCTTCATCAGTTCTATTCAAAGAAGAAGGGTGAAGATTAGAAGGAGTTTGAGGTAATCAGTCCCTCAGCCTGGAGTCGATGTAATCAGTCCATCAATCTTGAAAAGAATACAGCATATGTGCGAAGAATTGGTTTATATACTGTAGACAGGTGAGGTGAAGCAGTCGTAGGTGATATCACAGTGGACAAATCCACAGGTGGAAGTAGGTCATGCCCATAGGTTAGGCAAGTGAAGAATTCCCTGTATAAAGATCCCAAAATGTTGCTATGTCTCACAGGATTGTTGATAAAGGGTTCAGAGAACCCTTTATCTACGGACATTGAATCTGCAAGCCACAGCAATGAGACGCAGATATGTCCAGGATTTATCCCTATACAAGCCTAATTTCTTCGAGAAATCTTCGTGACATCAGCTGGGTCCTCTCAAAGCCTCCCACTCTGTGTCCTTACTGACCTGTTCAGCATCACCTGATACCTGCCAAGCATCGTCACTACCTGCTTTTACAGCTTCCACACAGTCACTTACAGCATAGCAGAGGTGAGTTTAGTGCCTGTGATGACACCGTGTGTGGGTGTAGAGGCAGTGTATCGTCTTGCCACACCAGCTCGCCTGGCCTCTAATACCACTCACACACTCTTCCTCTGTGCTGTCTCCGTGAATTGAATTCTCTGTAAATTTCTGCCCTAAACTGCGTATTCATCTTCGACCTGTGACCACTCAAAGCCATGGAGAAAACCACATGGACGACAAAGCCTTGAATGTATCTTGCCAAAACATGTACGTCACCATGGATCCCAAGTGGGACCCATGTTAACCTCCTTATGGTGTATAAATATACCTAGCTGGATGAATCTTATTGTAGCCAGCTGGCCCAGTGGCTTACGCACTGGCCTGGAGTTTTACCACTCCCTCGCCATGGGTTCTAACCCCACCCTTACCGTGGTTTAGGCATCCTGCTCTGATCTCTCCATGAGTCCATGACCACCAAATCCTCACCTAGAATTACATCACCAGAGAGATCATGTCAAATTTTTCACTTTACCATCTTCCTTAAATAGACTGTAAACCATAACTGTACCCAAGGCAGGTAGGGATTCGTCTGAATGATCCAGCGACCAGTTACGCTTGAACATACAGCCTGGTAGTTAACCAGGAATCAGGTGTCATCAAGGACACCAGACTGGTAAGTATACAACCAGGTGTTAATCTGACAGCCACCTGAGGAGTGCATAATTTACCTGATAGAACAGGTGGAGAGGCTGGAGGATTCCAGCTGAATATATTCACACTAAATAACAGTCAAATATACACACTCTAAGTCCTCCACAGCCAGCGTTGATCTTGTGATGGGCGGCATGAGTGTTGTGATGGGCGGCATGGGTGTTATGATGGGTGGCATGGGTAGTGTGATGGGTGGCATGGGTGTTATGATGGGCGGCATGGATGTTATGATGGGCGGCATGGGTAGTGTGATGGGTGGCATGGTGTGATGGGTGGCTTGGGTAGTGTGATGGGTGACATGGGTAGCATAATGGGTGGCATGGGTAGTGTGATGGGTGACATGGGAAGTGATGGGTGGCATGGGTAGTGTGATGGGTGGCATGGGTAGTGATGGGTGGCATGGGTAATGTGATGGGTGGCATGGGTAGTGATGGGTGGCATGGGTAGTGTGATGGGTGGCGTTGGTGGAACACAGGCGACAACAGCTTGGGTGGTCCTAGTGACAAAGACACCACCCTCCCCCATCCCAGCCACCCTCCCCATGAAAACCATCCTCCCCATCACCACAACCCTATCCATCAACACCACCCTCCCCATCCCCACCACCCTCCTCATCCCCACCTCCCGCCCCAATCACCACCACCCTCTCCATCACAACCACCATCCCCATCACCACCACCCTCCTCCATCCCAACCACCCTCCCCCTTCACCACTACCCTCCCCCATCACCACCACCCTCCCCCATCACCACCACCCTCTTCATCACCACCACCATACAAGGATTCTACCTGGAGGGTATTCCGGGGATCAACGCTCCCACGGCCCGGTCCACGACCAGGCCTCCCGGTGAATCAGGGCCTGATCAACGAGACTGTTACTGTTGGCCGCTCTCAATCCAACGTACGAACCACAGCCCGGCTGATACGGAACCGACTTTAGGTATCTGTCCAGCTCCCTCTTGAAGACAACCAGGGTCTACTGGTAATGCCCCTTATGGCTGGTGGGAGGCTGTTGAACAGTCTTGGGCCCCGGACACTTACTGCGTTTTCTCTTAGTGTACCAGTGGCGCCCCTACTTTTCAATGGGGACATGTTGCATCGCCTGCCAAGTCTTTTGCTTTCGTAGGGAGGGATTTCTGTGTATATATTGGGAACCAATCCCTCCAGAATCTTCCAGGTGTAGATTATGATATCTCTCTCTCGCCTGCGCTCCAGTGAATACAAGTCAAGTGCTTCCAGGCGTTCCCAGTAGTTAAGGTGTTTGATGGAACTTATACGTGCAGTAAAGGTTCTCTGTACATTCTTCAGATCTGCAATTTCATCACTACCAACCTCCCCATCAATACCACCCTCCCCATCACCACCACCCTCCCCATCAATACCACCCTCCCCATCACCACCACACTCCCCATCACCACCACCCTTCCCATCACCACCACCCTCCCCATCACCACCACCCTCCCCATCAATACCACCCTCCCCATAACCACCACCCTCCCCATCACCACCACCCTCCCCATCACCACCACCCTCCCCATCACCACCACCCTCCCCATCACCACCACCCTCCCCATCACCACCACCCTCCTCATAAATACCACCCTCCCCATCACCACCACCCTGCCCATAAATACCACCCTCCCCATCAATACCACCCTCCCCATCACCACCACCCTGCCCATAAATACCACCCTCCCCATCAATACCAACCTCCCCATCACCACCACCCTCCTCATAAATACCACCCTCCCCATCAATACCAACCTCCCCATCACCAAGAACTCTCTCCGTTCCTTAGACATCAAACTTACGTTGTGCCAAACACCCTTCGCAGTAATCTAGTTCATACCTCTCCTCCTGTTATTGATGCCTCCGGAGTTTACTGTTTCCTGTTCCTGTTGTCCTCCTCAATACTTTGAAGAAACTGGTCGCTCTCTTTCTGACAGCCTCAAGGAGCACAAAAGAAGTTTTAGACTTGCCGACACCAATAATACTCAATTCTGTCATGTTACAGATCACAGTCATCCTATTGACTGGTCCTCTGCTAAAACTGACGTTGTCTTGTTGAATAATCCCTCCAACATAACTTTCCTAACATGAATCTTAGTTCTGGCTTTGTCTTTGTAGAGGCCTTCCTTTCTCATTACATTTTATTAACAAAATTGTCACATGATAATTTACACAACCCAAAGTCTGGATATTGTTTCTCTTGAGGAAAACACATCAGCACTAAAAGTTTAAAGAGGACCAGAAGAAGCGTTCTCCAGGTATTGTACAGAATCCAACAAATTATTGAGCCTACACAGCCTTAACTCATGAAATGTTCCTTCCTCTTCCATTAAATATTGATGTCGTTCAGAATTATTTTATTTTAAAGGAGAGCGCTAAGCACGTTGGGGTTATGTAGTGGGAGGCTTTCAGTTTCTATCCAGACAAGGAAAAGACAAGTCCAGTTCCCTGGATCAAGAGCCCTTCACCAGCATCAAGGCACCCACCATCAGCAAACATGCTCCATCTATGTAAGGGAAAAAAATATTACTATACCATTTTAATACTTAAAGTGGCAAGATTCTCCCTTACACTCACTCCATTAACAGTACCAACCTTAAAGTGGCAAGATTCTCCCTTACTCCGTTAACAGTACCAACCTTCTTCTGGATATACAAGGAGAAGGTTTCGGGGGTCAACGCCCCAGGGGCCCGTTCCGTGACCAGACCTCGGGTAGGATACACCAGTGTTGGAATTTTGAAGGTGAGCAGAAGAGGCTTTTCAAAGTTATCTCGTGGAAACCAGTTTCAGGAATGATCAATATAAAACTGAGCCGAGGACACTTGTCATCTGTCACTTGTTTCCCCGAACCTTCACCTGACAATAAATGTCAATCTCTGCATATTTTTCCGATGTTTTATAGTTCTGTATATTTCTGTTTTTGTTGGTCTGTGTGTCGAATTGTCTGAATGACTGTCGGTCTGCCTGTGAGTAATTTGTCTGTCTGTTTGCCTGTCTGTGTCTGTCTACCTGTGTATCTAATAAAAAAAAATACCGTACATGTGTGTGTGTGTGTGTGTGTGTGTGTGTGTGTGTGTGTGTGTGTACTAACCTAGTTGTGGTTGCAGGGGTCGAGTCACCAGCTTCTGGCCCCGCCTCTTCACTGGCCGCTACTCGGTCACTCTACCCGCTCCATGAGCTTTATCATACCTCTCCTTAAAGCTATGTATGGATCCTGCTTCCACTACATCACTTCCCAGACTATTCCACTTTGTGACAACTCTGTGACTGAAGAAATACTTCCTAACATCCCTGTGATTCATCTGAGTCTTCAACTTCCAACTGTGACCCCTTGTTGCTGTGTCCCACCTCTGGAACATTCCGTCTCTGTCCACCTTGTCGATTCCTCTCAGTATTGTATATGTCGTTATCATATCCCCTCTATCCCTCCTGTCTTCCAATGTCGTCAGGTCGATTTCCCGTAACCTCTCCTCGTAGGACATACCCCTTAGCTCCGGGACTAGTCTTGTTGCAAACCTCTGCACTTTTTCTAGTTTCCTTACATGCTTGGCTAGGTGAGGGTTCCAAACTGGCGCTGCATACTCCAGTATGGGCCTAACGTACACAGTGTACAGGGTCCTGAATGACTCCTTATTAAGATGTCGGAATGCTGTTTTTAGGTTTGCCAGGCGTCCGTATGCTGCAGCAGTTATTTGGTTGATGTGCGCCTCAGGAGATGTGCCTGGTGTTATACTCACCCCAAGATCTTTTTCCTTGAGTGAGGTTTGTAGTCTCTGGCCCCATAGACTATACTCCGTCTGTGGTCTTCTTTGCCCTTCCCCAATCTTCATGACTTTGCACTTGGTGGGGTTGAATTCCAGGAGCCAGTTACTGGACCAGGCCTGCAGCCTGTCCAGATCCCTTTGTAGTTCTGCCTGGTCCTCTTCCTACTAAATTCTTCTCATCAACTTCACATCATCTGCAAAAAGGGACACTTCGGATTCTATTCCTTCTGTCATGTCGTTCACAAATACCAGAAACAGCACCGGACCTAGGACTGATCCCTGTGGCACCCTGCTCGTTACAAGCGCCCACTCTGACACCTCGCCACGTACCATGACTCGCTGTTGTCTTCCTGACAGGTATTCCCTGATCCATTGTAGTGCCTTCCCTGTTATTCCTGCCTGGTCCTCCAGCTTTTGCACTAATCTCTTGTGTGGAACTGTGTCAAACGCCTTCTTATAGTCCAAGAAAATGCAATCTACCCACCCCTCTCTCTCTCTCTCTTGTCTTACTGCCGTCACCCTGTCATAGAACTCCAGTAGGTTTGTGACGCATGATTTCCCATCCCTGAAACCATGCTGGCTGTCGTTGATAAGCTCATTCCTTTCTAGGTGCTCCACCACTCTTCTCCTGATAATCTTCCCATGACCTTGCATTCTATACATGTCAGTGACACTAGCCTGTAGTTTAGGGCTTCGTGCCTGTCTTTTTTTTTTTTTTTAAATTGGGACTACATTTGCTGTCTTCCACACCTCAGGTTGTCGCCCTGTTCCGATAGATGTGTTGAAGATTGTTGGTAGTGTGCACATAGCTCCTCTGCTTCCTCTCTCAGGACCCATGGAGAAATGTTATCAGGCCCCATCGCCTTTGAGGTATCTAGCTCGCTTAGTAGCCTCTTCACTTCCTCCTCCGTATTGTGTCCAAGACCTGATGGTGTACCCTACCTCTCTGCCTTTCTGGAGTCCCTTCTATCTCCTCTGTGAACACTTCTTTGAATCTCATGTTGAGTTCCTCACACACTTCGCGGTCATTTCTTGTGACCTCCCCTCCTTCCTTCCTCAGCCTGATCACCTGGTCCTTGACTGTTGTTTTCCTCCTGTTGTGGCTGTACAGCAGCTTTGGGTCAGATTTGGCTTTCGCTGCTATATCATTCTCGTATTGTCTTTGGGCTTCCCTTCTTACCTGTGCATATTCATTTCTTGCTCTACGACTGCTCTCCTTATTCTCCTGGGTCCTTTGCCTTCTATATTTCTTCCATTCCCTGGCACACTTGGTTTTGGCTTCCCTGCACCTTTGGATGAACCAAGGGCTCATCCTGACTTTTTCGTTATTCCTGTTACTCTTGGGTATAAACCTCTCCTCAGCTTCCTTGCAAATTGTTGTCATATATTTCATCATCTCGTTTAATGACTTCCCTGCCAGCTCTCTGTCCCACTGAACTCCGTCCAGGAAGTTCTTCATGCCCACATAGTCCCCTTTCTTGTAGTTTGGCTTCATTCGTGCAGCCCTTCCTGCTTCCCCCTCCACCTGTAACTCTACTATGTATTCGAAGTTTAGAACCACATGATCACTGGCCTCAAGGTGTGTGTTTGTGTGTACTCACCTAATTGTACTCACATAATTGTGGTTGCAGGGGTCGAGACTCAGATCCTGGCCCCGCCTCTTCACTGACCGCTACTGGGTCCTCTCTCTCCCTGCTCCATGAGTTTTATCATACCTCGTCTTAAAGCTATGTATCGTTCCTACCTCCACAACATCACTTGTTAGACTATTCCACTTCCTGACTACTCTATGGCTGAAGAAATACTTCCTAACATCCCTTTGACTCATCTGAGTCTTCAACTTCCAATTGTGACCCCTTGTTTCTGTGTCCCCTCTCTGAAACATCCTGTCTCTGTTCACTTTGTCTATTCCACGCAGTATTTTGTATGTCGTTATCATGTCTCCCCTAACCCTCCTGTCCTCCAGTGTCGTCAGGCCGATTTCCCTTAACCTTTCTTCGTAGGACAATCACCTTAGCTCCGGAACTAGTCTTGTTGCAAACCTTTGCACTTTCTCTAATTTCTTGACGTGCTTGACCAGGTGTGGGTTCCAAACTGGTGCTGCATACTCCAGCATGTGTGTGTACTCACCTATTTGTACTCACCTATTTGTGGTTGCAGGGGTCGAGTCATAGCTCCTGGCCCCGCCTCTTCACTGATTGCTACTAGGTCCTCTCTCTCCCTGCTCCATGAGCTTTATCAAACCTAGTCTTAAAACTATGTATGGTTCCTGCCTCCACTATGTCGCTTTCCAAGCTATTCCACTTCCTGACAACTCTATGACTGAAGAAATACTTCCTAACATCCCTTTGACTCATAGGAGTCTTCAACTTCCAATTGTGACCCCTTGTTTCTGTGTCCCCTCTCTGGAACATCTGTGTGTGTGTGTGTGTGTGTGTGTGTGTGTGTGTGTGTGTGTATGCGCACCTTACCTTACCTTTATGACGACCATAATATTGAACTTTCTCATTTTCCGTGTTCTATCTAACACCATGTTAAGTGCACCTCGTGAGTGCACGCACATAATACATTGCTACAATGCTGGTGCACCTCCCTCTCATTAGGGTGTGTTGAGGGTGGAGTGTGTGGCTGCAGGGTCACGGCTGGGTACTATGGGATTGTGGGTACTGGATGTTTGTGCTTTCCTGTAACTAATAATAATAATAATCTTTATTTACTACAAGTACATGTACAAGGTATACAGGCCTAGCTGACATCAATGACATACTACTATATAGAAAGCCGCTTGTTATCTACCTGCCTGGAGTCTACCTGGAGGGCATTCCGGGGATTGACGTCCCCGCGGCTCGGTCTATGACCAGGCATCCCGGTGGATCAGGGCTGTTACTGCTGGCTGCACGTAGTCCAACGTACGAACCACAGCCCGGTTGATCTGGCACTGACTTTAGGTATCTGTCCAGCTCCCTCTTGAAGGCAACCAGGGGTCTACTGGTAATGCCCCTAATGGCTGGTGGGAGGCTGTTGAACAGTCTTGGGCCCCGGACACTTATTGTGTTTTCTCTTAGTGTACCAGTGGCGCCTCTACTTTTCACTGGTGGTACGTTGCACCGTCTGCAGAGCATTTAGGGAAAATTAGATCAATTTTGTCTCCAGGATGCGACCCACACCAGTCGACTAACACCCAGGTACCTATTTTACTGATAGGTGATCATGGACAGCAGGTGTCTTAAGGAAACACATAGTAATGTTTCCAACCGTACCTGGGATCGACCCCGGACCTCAGCGTGTGAGATGAGTGCGTTAGCAATCAAGCTACGGGACACCTACGTGGTACTAGGGACTGGAAGGCTCAATGATTCGCGGGTAAGATAAGATAAAATCAAAATTTGCTGGGATTTTTAACCCCGGAGGGTTAGCCACCCAGGCTAGCACAAGAAAGTCAGTGCGTCATCGAGACTGTCTGTCTTATTTCCAGTGGGGTCTTTCAGTCTTGTCCCCCAGGATGCGACTCACACCAGTCGCCTAACACCCAGGTACCTACTTGCTTGCTAGGTGAACGGGGACAACAGGTATCAGGAAACACGCCCAGTGTTTCCACCCGGCCACAGACACTCAGTATGTGAGGCGAGAGTGTTGCCTACCAGGCCACGGGACACCGTACCAGGCCACGGGACACCGTACCAGGCCACGGGACACCGTACCAGGCCACGGGACACCGTACCAGGCCACGGGACACCGTACCAGGCCACGGGACACCGTACCAGGCCACGGGACACCGTACCAGGCCACGGGACACCGTACCAGGCCACGGGACACCGTACCAGGCCACGGGACACCGTACCAGGCCACGGGACACCGTACCAGGCCACGGGACACCGTACCAAGCCAAGGGACACCGTACCAGGCCACGGGACACCGTACCAGGCCACGGGACACCGTACCAGGTCACTGGACACTGTGGTGGTAGACGGGGTAGGGGAACTTGCTACAATGAATATCTAACTTTAGAAAAGGGGGGAAGGGAGGCTCTTGACACAGTTTAAATGTCTTTTTCTGAGGGCAGGGCGACTGTGGTCACTGTTATGATCATAACAAGAGAGGTTCCAGCGGCGAAATACTCCCGCGCCTGACATACATACACAGGAGTCTCAGGTGCAGGTAGTCACGGCTCCTGGTGGCGTAGGTCCGACAATATTATATAAAACACAGGTCGCTGAAATAAACTCTGAGGCAACGTTTCGCTCTGGTGATAAAGCACTGAAACGTCGTCTCCAACACGGGAAATTATACGTAGGAGACAGAACTATTTCCATCTTTCGCCCCGAAGGTCACCACATTTCTACCCAATTCCATCTTGCGGCCAGACATGGCCAGCCTTCACCGCGGGACAGGCTGGCCAGCCTTCACCGCGGGACAGGCTGGCCAGCCTTCACCGCGGCACAGGCTGGCCAGCCTTCACCGCGGCACAGGCTGGCCAGCCTTCACCGCGGCACAGGCTGGCCAGGATTCACCGCGGCACAGGGTGGCCAGCCTTCACCGCGGCACAGGGTGGCCAGCCTTCACCGCGGCACAGGGTGGCCAGGATTCACCGCGGCACAGGGTGGCCAGCCTTCACCGCGGCACAGGGTGGCCAGCCTTCACCGCGGCACAGGCTGGCCAGATCCCCTCTGACGCGCCTCGGGCCTCTTTTATTTGCTGCTGCGCCCTAATTCAACAGGTAGCGTCTTGTTGCCAAGCTGTTACAAACAATACAGGGACACATAGGTTTGTATATGCTGTACATTAACATCTCCGTTCAAAGCAGGTGAAATTCCAGATCTAGAGAATGTACAACACCCTCCAGCAGGCATCAGGGGAATTACCAGCAGGTCCCTGGCTGCCTTCAAGAGGGAGCTGGACAGATAATTAAAGTCGGTGCCGGATCAGCCGGGCTGTGGTTCGTATGTTGGTCTACGTGCGGCCAGCAGTAACAGTCTTGTTGATCAGGCCCTGATCCACCTGGAGGCCTGGTCGTGGACCGGGCCGCGGGGGCGTTGATCCCCGGAATGCCCTCCAGGTAGGTAGGCAATAAAATGCCTTAAAATAGAAAACAAAACCACTTTGTCTATTATCTGACGGTCAAAGCAAACAGCATGAAGTCATGGTTTTGTCTACACTTCAACAACCTCTCATTCAAGCTCCTGCCTTTTGATGCCTAAATTCCCTCATTATGTGTACTTACGTTCTCTGATGTGTTATCACAAGCATCTAAAGCCACTCCAACATGGAGGGTATTGCACCCCCAGTGGGAGGGTATTGCACCCCCAGTGGGAGGGTATTGCACTCCCAGTGGGAGGGTATTGCACCCCCAGTGGGAGGGTATTGCACCCCCAGTGGGATGCAATACCCTCCCACGCTAGTTTCTTTGTGTTTTTTTTTTTAGTAACTAAATACTTGAGTGTTGGATGGAATGTTGACCCACAAATATTGACTTATTACACTTGTTGTTACGCTATGACACGACCACTGAGGAAGGTGTCACCACAATGTTCTCTTAAGTTCACACACACACACACACACACACACACACACACACACACACACACACACACACACACACACACACACACACACACACACACACACACACACACACACAACATCTCTAGCACTGTAATAATGTTGGTAGAATTACCGACAATATGTTAAGTAAAAGGACACAAGTGCAACTAATGTGACATTTTACTGTGGCAACGTTTCGCTCTCCAGGAGCTTTATCAAGCCGTTACGAACAATACAGTGACACATTGAGGTATATATAGGTATAGAGTGAGGTAGTAGTAGTAATAGTAGTACTTGTGGTGGTAGTAGTAGTAGCACTTGTTGTGTTAGTAGTAGTTGTAGCAGCTATGTGATGGGGGGGGGAGTTATTGCTTTCAGGAGAATTCTTGCCAGTACTTCAGAGATAATGAAGTTTCCTTTATTCTGTTTGTGTTAGAAATAGCGACTAATGATGATTCAAGGCATTTACGTCTACGGAAATTGGGTTCTTTGATCACCAGGTGAGAGTCGTTAAATTTCGTCAGATGGTTGGCAGAATTCCGGTGTTGTATGCAGGCAAAGTTACGTCCAAACTAAATAGTTTTGACGTACCTCCCCGCTTCACTAAAGCACCCACCACTCAAGCTATTGACGCTTTACGACGTAAAGTCAATCAGGACCTTAATAATCTTCCTGTACCGGGCGGCGGGAGCGTTGATCCCCGAATCTCTCTCCAGGTATACTCTAGGTATACCTTCCGGAGATTTCGATGACCTCATTGAACTCTGCATTAATTTCAATTTCTTTTCTTTCAATAACAAGCTCTACATCAGCATCGTCTTAGCCAACTTGTATATGGAACACCTGGAAGCTGAACACTTCGCCAACATCATCCTCACCAGTGTCACTTTATTACGTTATGTGGACGACGTCCTCATAATAACTCCCAAACGTTTTGATGTAAGTTACTTTTTCTAGACGTTCTCATTCACAAAGTAGATAACACTCTAAGGTTTCAAGTTTACAGGAAGCCTACAAACAAAAACGATCTCACACACTTCTATTTCAGTCAAGATACTAAGACCAAAAGAGGCATCATCATTGGATGTACATACACACACCAAACCTTCACTGAGTTACATTTTCCTTCCTTTTTCATCGAAGACTGTAAGAAAAGAGCCCTTCAGATCCTCCATTCTCAACGCACCAACAGCACCCCTAACAAAGTTATAATCCTTCCCTACAGCCAGGTTGCAATGAATGTCTCTAAAGCGCTTGCACAAGCTAACACTACAGTCAACTCCAGTCACTCCAGTCAACACAGGGGCTTATACTATCCCCCTGTGGAGGTTGTGACAAAATATGCGTAGGTGAAACAGTAAGAAACCTTGAAATACTTTTCACTGAACACATGAATGCTTATAGAAATGACAACTTGAACAATGCCTGTGTACAACACCGGAATTCTGCCAACCACCTGATGAAATTTAGCGACGGCCGCCTAGTAATCAAAGAACACAATTTTCGTAGATGTAAATGCCTTGAATCATCATTAATTGCTAATTCTAACACAAATAAACAGTAAAGGCAGCTTCGTCATCTCTGAAGTATTGGCAAGAATTCTCATAAAAGCAATAAACCCCGCCATCATATACCTGCTACTACTACAACAAGTACTACTACTACTACTACTACCACCACAAGGACTACTACTACTACTACTACCACCACAAGGACTACTACTACTACTACCTACAACGATTATATTATGTTTTGCACCTCACTCTTTGCCTATATATACTTCTATGTGTCCCTTGTAATGGCTTGACAAAGCTCCTGGAGAGCGAAACGTTGCCACAATAAAATGTTGCATTAGTTGTGGGTGCACTGTATCTACACACTCTGGAAAGGTTTAGAATTATGGAGGATATGAATGAGATATATAAATGGAAGATAAAAATAAATAAAGGGGGTATAAATAACATGCTAAAAATGTCTAACCAAGTTGGGACTCGTAGCAGTGAGTTCAAGTGGGAAAATTTCGATTTAGAAAGGATTTAGGAAAGCACTGATTTGGTAATTGAAATGTGGCTGAGTGGAACAAACTCCCGAGTCTCGTTATTGAAGCGAAAACCTTGTGTAGCTCTAAATATGAGTCACGCAAGTAAACCCAGTAAACCTGATGGAGGGCTCCTCATTTCTTATACTCTTATGTTCTTAATAATTCCCATTCTCATCTTGACCTGTTGCAGGATTTGAATTCAAATGTTTTTTTTTTATCACCAAATACATCACTAATACAACCACTAGATGAGAGCGTAATAAAGTCATTTAAGTGTATCTACACACAGAGTGGAGCAGAACCTGCCAGCAGTAATGGACAGTGACTCAGAGCTTGGAGTGTCAAAGTTCTGTCATAAATTCAGTATTGCAGAAGCCTGACCCCACGTGATGTGTTGTGTGAAGACGTGCCTAGTGAGCTCTCTGTTATTGGCTGAGACTGTGATGATTTCTTCCATTAACTTCCAAAACTGTATCTTCAGGTTAAAACAGAGTTAGAGGGAGTTAGAAGAGAGATCCAGTGGCTTAAAGGGATTATCCCCAGAACAAAGACAGAAAACCACTATGTCGATGATCTGACTTAGGACTGGACGCTGTTAGGAACTAATGGGAAGGTCCAGGAGACTGCTGTCGAGACCAAAAATTTATTATCTGTGTTAACAAACGAGAGTAACTTGACGATCCAGGATCATCAACAAAGATCATTGAGAACGTCGTGACGAGCACCACCAATATAGGTAAGAACATTATTTTACTAGGAAACAGTCAGATTAAATTTGTGGATAGGCGTTACAAAAGACGCGATATCTATTAGAAATAGACATCTCCAGTGAACACTAGAAAGGATTGCCCTTCTAGCATCCAGCCTGTTACTTGGCTTTTGCAACAAGTAGTCAGTATCCTGGTCCAGTTATCCGACATATTCAATAGCATCATAGGATTTCAACTGAGAGGGTACTAACCAAAGCAATAAATTTTAACAAGTTTATTAACAAAGTGTCTTGGGTATCAAAGTAAATCCATTTACATATGTTCAGGATATTCATTAAGATATTAATTAGGAGGTTAGTTCTTACACTTGTCTCATAAACAATATTATTGTGCTGAAGGCACATATATCTTAATGGCTCTTATGTACCATCTGGTACAATGTCAGCAATTTACAATAATATTCAGATATATACAAATATGTGTACTCACCTAATTGTACTCACCTAATTGTGGTTGCAGGGGTCGAGACTCAGCTCCTGCCCCGCCTCTTCGCTGTCTGCTACTGGGTCTCTGCTCTCCCTGCTCCATGAGCTTTATCATACCTTGTCTTAAAACTATGTATGGTTCCTGCCTCCACTATATCTTTCTCTAGTCCATTCCACTTCCTGACTACTCTGTGGCTGAAGAAATGTTTCCTGACATCCTTTTGACTCATCTGAGTCTTCAGCTTCCAGTTGTGTCCCCTTGTTTCTGTGTTCCCTCTCTGAAACAACCTGTCACTATCTACCTTGTCAATTCCCGCAGTATTTTGTATGTCGTTATCATGTCTCCTCTGACCCTTCTTTCCTCCAGTGTTGTTAGTCCTATTTCCTCAACCTTTCTTCATAAGACAGACCCCTGAGTTGTGGAACTAACCTTGTCGCAAACCTTTGCACTTTCTCTAGTTTCCTTACGTGCTTGACCAGGTGTGGGTTCCAGACTGGTGCTGCATATTCTAGTATGGGCCTGACGTACACGGTATACAGTGTCTTGAACGATTCCTTGTTAAGGTAACGGAACGCTAATCTAAGGTTTGCCAGACGCCCATATGCTGCCGCAGTTATATGGTTGATGTGTGCCTCCGGAGACGTGCTAGGCGTTATACTCACTCCAAGGTCTTTCTCCTTTGCCGAGGTTTGTAGCCTTTGTCCGCCTAGCTTGTACTCTGTCAGCGGTCTTCTTTGCCCTTCTCCGATCCTCATGACTTTGCATTTGGAGGGATTGAATTCGAGAAGCCAACTGCTAGACCAGATGTCGAGCTTGTCCAGGTCTGTTTGCAGCCCTGCCTGGTCCTCTTCCGATGTGATTCTCCTCATTATTTTCACATCATCCGCGAATAGAGACACTTCTGAGTCTATCCCATCCGTCATGTCATTTACATATACCAGGAATAACACTGGTCCTAGGACTGACCCCTGCGGTACACCACTCGTCACAGGCGCCCACTGTGATACCTCATCACGCACCATGACCCGTTGTTGCCTCCCTGTGAGGTATTCCCTGATCCATTCCAGTGCCCTTCCTGTGTGTGTGTATGTGTGTGTGTACTCACCTAACTCACCTAATTGTGGTTGCAGGGGTCGAGACTCAGCTCCTGGCCCCGCCTCTTCGCTGTCTGCTACTGGGTCTCTGCTCTCCCTGCTCCATGAGCTTTATCATACCTTGTCTTAAAACTATGTATGGTTCCTGCCTCCACTATATCTTTCTCTAGTCCATTCCACTGTGTGTGTGTGTGTATGTGTGTGTGTGTATGTGTGTGTATGTGTGTGTGTGTGTGTGTGTGTGTGTATGTGTGTGTGTGTGTGTGTGTGTATGTGTGCTCCAGGTAACTCGTTAAGACTCGACTCGAACAGTAACCGACTGAACGTCTTCTCATAAGCTAACTTCTCTAAGAAACAAGCTATCAGAACAGCTTGATTGAACAATGAAATGACTAATTCGCCGAACAGCAATATAGCAACAGCAACACAGCGTCAGGAACAAGGAGACAAAATAACGACCCTAACTGGGGACCATCAGCAGATCCTCCATAATAGTCACAAAACTCCCTTAATACTAAATCTAAGTTCAGCATAACTAAATCCCCGACTGCGACAGTGCACAGATGCCACAATGAATTAGGTCAGAAGCCATAGCTAGAAACCTGAGTTATCTCAGAGTGTCAATGTGACACAACACAGTAAAACGTCGAAATCACTAAGTCTAGGCTATGCTCTGTGAACAGAGTTACACAGAGTCCAGAGAAGTGTGTTTCGTCTCACCACCGAACACATACTCTACCAAACAGTCTAAATGACAAGGAAACAAGCAGAGACAAGAGCGAGGTGTTACTCCAACGAGGGTCAGCAGAGAAGAGAGTGAAGGGGAGGGAGTTTCCTTCCACAGGTGGGATCACGCCACTCTGTCATGTGACTCGCATGTGACTGCTGCCCAGCTACTCCAGAGAAGCCGGCAGTATAACAAGTGAAGTGCTAGTTAGTGAGGTAGTTTGCCAACTCACGGGCAGCTACTCAACACTCTCCAACAAATGAGCACAATAGTGTAAAATGTTACATCCTACCTACTAATATAGCTAAGTCAAATAATAATATAAAGCAAGATATGAATGATTTAGCTATTATCGAGATTATCAGCAATATAAAATTATAAGAAAGGGAAATATACATCATAAATACAATATATAAATTGTGCCCCAATCTGGGGTCGCAATAATAGGGCATTTTGTTTTAGAGATAGGAAGAGGAGATAGATGGTGTGTTTTCCTGGAGCAACATCACGAAAGGTAATGGGAGCAATCCTGGTATCTGTCTCAGTGCAACGATGTTGGCAGACATAGGAATGAGGACCTGGTTAGCAGGTATAGATCAGCAATAGACATAATTAGGAAGGAGGAGGAGGATGCCCTGTAATATGTGACCTTTTGCCGAGGAGAGGAGTTGGGAATGAATGTTTGTCCAGGGCAACTGATGTTAATTGCTGGCTGAACAAACACTGTAAGGCCATTGCAGTACCATTTATAGACAACAGGGACATTTTATATGGCAGAAATGACATGTATGTATGAGAAGGGGTTCATTTATCTAGGACAGGTGTGGGGGCACTGGATCAGCATTACTTCTACTCTTCAGCTATCATCCCATTTAACCCTGCAGTCACATATAAGGTAAGCCTAGCCTAACCTAACCTAATCTAACCTAGCCTAGCCTAACCTAGCATAACTTAACCTAACCTAGCCTAACTTAGCCTAACTTAACCTAACCTAACCTAACCTTACCTAACCTTACCTAACCAAGCCTAACCTAACCTATTCTAATCTAACCTGGCCTAGCCTAACTTAAAATAACCTAGCCTAACCTAACCAAGACTAACTTAACCTAACCTAGTCTAACCTAACCAAGCCTATCCTAATCTAACCTGGCCTAGCCTAACCTAACCTAACCAAGCCTAACCTAACCTATTCTAATCTAACCTGGCCTAGCCTAACTTAAAATAACCTAGCCTAACCTAACCAAGACTAACTTAACCTAACCTAGTCTAACCTAACCAAGCCTATCCTAATCTAACCTGGCCTAGCCTAACTTAACCTAACTTAGCCTAATTTAACCTAGCCTATATTAACCTAAATAACCAAGCCTAACCTAACTTATCCTAATCTAACCAGGCCTAGCCTAACCTAACATAACCTAGCCTAATCTAACCTGACCTAGCCTAAACTAACCTAGAGTAACTTAACCTAACCTAGCCTAACTTAACCTAACTTAGCCAAACCTAGCCTAACTTAACCTAACCTAGCCTATCCTAACCTAACTTAATCAAGCCTAACCTAATCTATCCTGGCCTAGCCTAACCTAGTCTAACCTAACCTAGCCTAACTTAACCTAACCTAGCCTAGCCTAACCTAACCAAGCCTAACCTAATCTAACCTGGCCTAGCCTAACCTAACCTAGGATAACCTATCCTAATCTAACCTAGCCTAATTTAACCTAACCTAGACTAACCTAACCTATCCTAACCTAACCAAGCCTAACCTAACCTATCCTAATCTAACCTGGCCTAGCCTAACATAACATAACCTAGCCTGACCTATCCTAACCTAACTTAACCTAGCCTAGCCTAATCTAACCTAACCTAGCCTAATCTAACCTAACCTAGCCTAATCTAACCTAACCTAATCTAACCTAGCCTAGCCTAATCTAACCTAACCTAGCCTAACTTAACCTATCCTAACCTAACCTAATGTAGCCTAACGAATCTTCCACTGAAGAATCTTGCATTAAAGAATCTTTTGTATAAATAAATGTATATAAATTATTTATCTAGGTTTCCCTCTGTCCACATGACTAAACAAAACACTGCCGACATATGGTAACTTTAACTAGGCAATAGCACTGTGACCTGCTAGCAAGGATCCTGCACGCGCGCGCGCGCGCGCATCTTCACGCCAAAAGCAGGCCAGGCGTCTTTCGACAAGTGCCTTTGACGAGTGGTAACTAGTATACCCCTCTATATTACCTTACCTGCTTACGTGTACATCTACAATATTTTCCCTCTATTATTTTCACTGGCTAATGCAAAATGAAGCTTTCAGAATAACTCGTTGCTCTCCTGAAACTAGCAAGAACTGCACCAATAGGAAGGAGCTTGTTACTAGCTAGCAGTGTCAGTAATACCATACTCAAACTTAACCCTGAACTTGGTTCTGAAATGTTGATAAAATGAACCAGACACTATGGCACTACCTCCCTAACACTACCACCCCTCACACTACCTCTCTCACACTACCTCCCTAACACTACCACCCTCACTACTCTCTCTCACACTACCACCCTCACACTACCTCTCACACTACCACCCTCACACTACCACCCTCACACTACCACCCCACACTACCACCCTCACACTACCTCTCTCACACTACCACCCTCACACTACCACCCTCACACTACCTCTCTCACACTACCACCCCTCACACTACCTCTCTCACACTACCACCCCTCACACTACCACCCTCACACTACCTCTCTCACACTACCACCCCTCACACTACCACCCTCACACTACCACCCTCACACTACCTCACTCACACTACCACCCTCACACTACCTCCCTCACACTACCACCCCTCACACTACCTCTCTCACACTACCACCCTCACACTACCACCCTCACACTACCTCTCTCACACTACCACCCTCACACTACCACCCTCACATCCACCCTCACACTACCACCCTCACACTACCTCACTCACACTACCACCTCACACTACCACCCTCACACTACCTCTCTCACATACCACCCCTCACACTACCACCCTCACACTACCACCCTCACACTACCTCACTCACACTACCTCACTCACACTACCACCCTCACACTACCTCCCTCACACTACCACCCCTCACACTACCTCCCTTACACTACCACCTTCACGCTACCTCCCTCACACTACCTCCCTCACACTACCTCTCACACTACCACCCCTCACTCTACCTCCTCCACTCCACCCCTCACACTACCACCCTCACACTCCTCCCTCCACTCCTCCCTCACACTACCTCTCTCCACTCCACCCTCACTCTACCTCCTCACACTACCACCCCTCACACTACCTCCCTCACACTACCTCCCTCACACTACCACCCCTCACTCTACCTCCCTCACACTACCACCCTCCACTACCTCCTCACCTCCTCCCTCACACTACCTCCCTCACACTACCTCCCTCACACTACCTCTCTCCTCACCCCTCACTCTCCTCCCCACATGCCACCCCTCACACTACCTCCCTCACCTACCCCCTCACACTACCTCTCACACTACCACCCTCACTCTACCTCCCTCACACTACCACCCCTCACACTACCTCCCTCACTACCTCCTCACCTCCTCCCTCACACTACCTCCCTAACACTACCTCCTCACACTACCTCTCACACTACCTCCCTCACACTACCTCCCTCACACTCCATCCTAACTCCTCCCTCACACTACCCCTCACACTACCTCCCTTACTACCACTTCACCTACTCCTACACTACCTCCTCACACTACTCCTCTCACCTCATCTACCTCCCTCCACTACCTACCCTCACACTACCACCCTCACCACTACCTCCCTCACACTACCTCCCTCACACTACTCTCTCACACTCACCTCACTCTCCCTCCCTCACACTACTCCCTCACTCCTCCCTCACACTACCTCCCTCACTACTACCACCCTCACTCTACCTCCCTCACACTACCACCTCCACACTCCCTCACATACCTCCCTCACACTACCTCCCTCACACTACCTCCTCACACTACCTCTCTCACACTCACCCCTCACTCTACCTCCCCACACTACCACCCCTCACACTACCTCCCTCACACTACCCCTCACACTACCTCTCTCACACTACCACCCTCACTCTACCTCCCTCACACTACCTCCCTCACACTACCTCCCTCACACTACCTCCCTCACACTCCTCCCTCCCCTACTCCCTAACACTACCTCCTCCACTACCTCTCTCTCACTACCTCCCTCAACTACCTCCCTCACACTACATCCTCCATCACCTCCTCCTCACATACCTCCCTCACATACTCTTCACTACTCCTTCACACTGCCTCCCTCCACTGCCTCCTCACACTGCTTCCTCACACTACCTCCTCTCACTACTCACCCTCACTCCTCCTCACTCTACTCTTCACTCCTCCTCACCTACCTCCTCACACTACCTCCCTCACACTGCCTCCCTCACTACCTCCCTCACACTGCCACCCCTCACTCACTCCCTACACTACTCCTTCACACTACCTCCTCACACTACCTCCTCACACTACCTCCCTCACACTACCTCCCCTCACACTACCTCCCTCACACTACCTCCTTCACACTACCTCCCTCACACTACCTCCCTCACACTACCTCCCTCACACTACCTCCCTCACACTACCTCCCTCACACTACCTCCCTCACACTACCTCCCTCACACTACCTCCCTCACACTGGGGTTATTTAGCAATTAGTGATGGTTCAGAAGCAGTGGGGAGACCACACACATCACTTCCATCACCCCTCTGCCCTCTCCCCTCCTCCCCCCCTTTCCTCAATACTCTCACCCCTTCCTTGTCGCTCCCCGTCCTTCACGTTACCTTCATCATTTCAATCACTTCCCCTTCCTTCATTTCCCCTTCTTCTTCTTCCTTCCTTCTCTCACCCTCTTATCTTATTCTCCCCTTCTTCCATTTGACTTCTACATCTGCCTTGACAAATATTCCATCCTCATCTATTTTCTTTCTCTTCCCTCCTCCTCCTCTTCTTCCTCCTCCTCCTCCTCTTCTTCCTCATCCTCCTGCCACTAACGTTGCGTGGATATCTTGATGTTAATGGGTCTGACTCACTTGTCTGTGTACTCACCGTGGTGTGCATCCGGGGTTCGAGGCCCACAGCTCTCGTCCACGCCTCCTACACTAAAATCACAGGCATTATTAATTCCTAGCTTCATGCGTATTCTTGAAACTGTGCATTGAGTCTGCCTCTACCACTTCAAGTAATTCATATCATTCAGTTACGACCCCGAGACTGAAAAAGTGTTTCCTAACATCCCTGTGCCTCATCCGTGTCTTTAGCTTCCATGTCTTTAGCCCCTATACCTCTCATTGCAAAAAAGTTTGCCTCTATCTGCTCTGTCATAGCTTCTGATTAATTTGTATGTAGTAATCATGTCTTGTTGATCAGGTGGTGGCTCCATGCTGGTGCTGCATACTCCATGGTGGGCCCACTTCTTCAAGCCACCCTGAGATTGAAAAAATACTCCCTGATATCCCTGTGAGTCATCTGTGTCTAACTTTCAGCTGTGCCCCCGATTACCTGTTTAGCGCCTCTCATACTGCCTGTCCCTCTGTCTTATTAATTTCCTGTGTGTGGCGTGCTAAGAGAATGCTACAATTTATTCTGTATGTCGCACACCCAGGTAGGCATGCCCTCCCAGCCAGCAAACCTGATGCTGACGGTATAATGAGCGAGTCTTCCTCGTTATGCCAACACCTTGGTTCAACCAGCCAATGAGGTGATGCGAGACACATCGTGACTTCCAAGTTTGGTCAAAGACGGTTCTTACCTTGTGTCTTGCATTGTCTTACTGTACATATCATCTGCATATATTGTACATGCATTGTTTTCTGTTTGCTCGAGCTTCTTTTCTACCTTGGTTATGATGCTACAACCAGGTGTGCAGGCCACTAGACTACACCTGGTTTCGTAATACACTGAATATTTTGTATGTTGTCATCGTGTCTTCCCTGGTCCATCTGTCCTCCAGGGTAGTTTGGTTCAATTCCTATAGCCTCTCTTCTTAGTTCAGGCCTCTTTAGCTCTGGAACTGCATTGGCAGTAGAGGTTATTTGGTTGATGTGAGCCTCTGGTGATATGCTAGGCACTTTGCTGACTCCCAGATCCTTCTCTTTGAAAGAGGTCTGCAGCCTCTGTCCCCCGAGCCTATGCTCTATGTCCTGTCTTCTGGTCCTTACCCTATCTTCGTAACCTGTGGTTGAACTCAAGTAACCACTTATCTGACCAACCCTACAGTTTGTCCAGATCCAATTTCCGCCTTTCCTCGTTATCATTAGTTTTGCTTCTTCAGCACTCAGAGACATCTTCAGCACTCAGAGACATCTTCAGCACTCAGAGACATCTTCAGCACTCAGAGACATCTTCAGCACTCAGAGACATCTTCAGCACTCAGAGACATCTTCAGCACTCAGAGACATCTTCAGCACTCAGAGACATCTTCAGCACTCAGAGACATCTTCAGCACTCAGAGACATCTTCAGCACTCAGAGACATCTTCAGCACTCAGAGACATCTTCAGCACTCAGAGACATCTTCAGCACTCAGAGACATCTTCAGCACTCAGAGACATCTTCAGCACTCAGAGACATCTTCAGCACTCAGAGACATCTTCAGCACTCAGAGACATCTTCAGCACTCTGAGACATCTTCAGCACTCAGAGACATCTTCAGCACTCAGAGACATCTTCAACACTCAGAGACATCTTCAACACTCAGAGACATCTTCAACACTCAAGAGACATCTTCAGTAATCAGAGAGACATCTTCAGCACTCAGAGACATCTTCAACACTCAGAGACATCTCCAGCAATCAGAGATACATCTCCAGCAATCAGAGACACATCTCCAGCAATTAGAGACACATCTCCAGCAATTAGAGACACATCTCAGCGCTTGTTTCCCTCGTTGTCCTGTACTGATCCAGACACAAATATACCGTCATGTGGTCTTCAGCCGAGTGAGCTTCTTGTAATATCCTGCCCTGAGCTACATGACACCAGGTTACTGTGATTGGACACCGCTTACCTCCTTCCAGTATTCTGGAAATCTGCCACTTGCACAATCTGCCGTCATCCAGTGCACTCTATGTAGCTTCACGTTCCTCGTCTTCCCCTCTCTTACTTCCTGGGCCTCCTTGAGCTTCATGAAGTCTGTAGATCATCATTGACTTCTCCCTCTCCTCCTCCAATTGTCTTTCCCTCTAGATATTCTTCTTTTTATCATTTCCCTTGTAGTCTCTCTTATACCCTCCCTCACCTCCCTATCTTCAGAGAGCATCTCCGCTAGTGACTTTCCATCTGTGTCCTCTCTGGGCCCCTCTCCTTCTTTCACTGTTACCGCCTTTCATTTCCTCCCTCTCATTTCCTCTGTGGTTTCCTTCAGCCCTTTCATTTCACCTTCCAGCTTTACACTTCCATCTTCTGATATTTTAGTCTTATTAACCTTTTCTGTAGTTTCTTCTTTTGCCTCTTTGCTTGTTATCAAACTTTTGTTGCACAGGACAGTACACTGTCCTTCACGTTCCTCACTCAGCGTTCCTCCATCCGTCGTCCCCTTCATCCTTTTGATTTTCTCCTCTATTTTAGCCCTATTTTCCTGTTCAGCGGCCTCCTTCCTTACCTTGGCGCCCGTTTTACTCCTAAGGGAACTGCGCCTCCCTTCAAACTCCTCCCTCAGTTGGTTCTTCAGGTGGTCGTCTATCATCACTCCCAGCTGGTGTCATCCTTCATCTTCGTGCACCTAACCTACGTCTCTCGTGTCTGAGTGTCTATTCGATTTGCCCTTTTTCTTTCACAAACTAAGCGTGTGTGCGTGCGCGTGTGGGCGTGTGTGTATTTGTGTGTATTTACCAAGTTGTGCTCACTTATTTGTGCTTGCAGGGCTCGAAACTAAGTTCCTGGCTCTGCCTCCTAGACTATGATAAGCATCACTGATTTCTGGTCTTTTTGGCCTTATCATATCTACTCTTAAAGAAGTGTATTGAGTTTGCCTGTACCACTGCCTCATCTAAGTCATTCCACTGAGACTAAGGAAATACTTATATTCCCATGGCTCATTTTTTCTTCAGCTTCCACCTGTGTCCCCTCGATTCTGTTCTTAATTCACTTTGTTCGTATCTGCTCCAACTATTTCTCTGAATAATTTGTATGTCGTAATCATGTTTCTCCCTTTGCTTTTTTTTGCCAAGGTTGTTTGGTTCAGTTGCTTAAATTTTTCCTCATAGTGCCTTCATCTTGGCGCTTGTTGTAGTCTGGATGCAAATCTAGACTACTGCAAGTGCCTGGCCAGGTGTGGACTCCATGCTGAGGCAGCGGTCACTGTGTGTACTTGTCGAGTCCTCATTTCGGAAGTCGAAACTTAGCTCTGCTCTGTCTCTCGACCTCAGCAACAGGCCATCATGTGCTGGATCCTGGCCCCCTGGACCCTGTCACCCTTGAAATTGTGTATGACGTTTGTCTCCAACTTCTCCTCTCTGTGGCTCATAGTTGAGTTCTTAGCTTTTACCTATGCTCTCTTGCACCTGTGCAAGAGAGCATAGGTAACAATTCTTGCACCTGTGCAAGAGAGCATAGGTAACAATTCTTTCTGCTCTATCGAAACCTCTTAGCACCTTATACGTGGTTATCATGTCTCCTCTGGTCCTTCTTTCTTTCGATGCTATCAGATTTAGCTGTCCGAGCCTTTCCTCACAGCTCAAGTGTCTCAGTTCTAGAACCAACGTAGTTGTAAGCCTCCAACTTTTGAGTGTGGTAGTGCAGTGCATTCTAGGTAATTTACACATATGTTATTTATGTGTGATAAATTGTATAACTGTGGCATGCTAAGAGTATGTTACATTTTATTCTACATATGTCACACCCATATAGGCATGCCTCACGACCAGCGAACCCAGTGCTTAAGGGTTTAACGATCAGGGGCCCCCGTTATACCAGTACCTTGTTTTAACCAGCCAATTGCAAGAAGCCCACCAAAACCGTGAAGTGATGTGGGACGCTCGTGAAGTGATGTGGGACGCTCGTGAAGTGATGTGGGACGCTCGTGAAGTGATGTGGGACGCTCGTGAAGTGATGTGGGACGCTCGTGAAGTGACGTGGGACGCTCGTGAAGTGACGTGGGACGCTCGTGAAGTGACGTGGGACGCTCGTGAAGTGACGTGGGACGCTCGTGAAGTGACGTGGGACGCTCGTGAAGTGACGTGGGACGCTCGTGAAGTGACGTGGGACGCTCGTGAAGCATCATTGGCAGACTTACCCTCCCAGTTGTCGCTACGGTTCTCGCAGTGTCTTGTGCTCGCATTCACCTTACTGTACATAGTCGTAAATACTATACATAAGCTATATATACTGTAAATACCAGTTTATTTTGGTGAAGGAAATACAATAATTTATTCTCTCTACTGCCTTTCTGCTTGTTCCTAATTGGTTATCGTGCTATGGCAAGGTGCGCAGGCCTATAGTCTGCACCTGCACCCGTAATACACAGTCGAACAAAGCGTCTTGAAGGATTCCTTCATGAGATTTCAGGAGGCAATTCTAAGATTTGCGCTGCTGCTGTGAAGTGGTTTATATGGAGCTCTGCTCATTTGTCTGGTGTAACAATCACTTCCAAGTTCTCTTCTTTATTAGCTTTCTTTAACTTCTTCCCTTCCAGTTTACTCACTTTGTCTGGTCTTTCTTCTCCCTCTCTGATTTACATTAACTTTCACTTATCAGGATTAAACTCTTGCAGTTACTTACTTGACCGATCCTAAAGTCTGTCTAAAAGTCTGTCCAATTCTTCTCGTAGCTTGTCTTCCCCTCTAGTGCTCTTATTTTTCCAATTAGCTTGAATTCATCAGCAACGAGAGATACGCCAGAATCCATCACTCCTTTAAGATACATACACAATAACCCGCTCATAGAGAGGATCTTCAGGGTTATTTGTGTATTCCATTTTCTTATGCTTCTGTAGGATCCTCCACGCGTAATAAAAAAACAATTGGGTCCGTAGTATCAATCCTTGGGAACTCCACTGGTTACTCTGATGTGTACTCCTTCACTGTTAGGTATTCAGAGATCCATTTGAGTATTTTTTTTTTTATATTCTCGCCTGTTCTTTCAAATTCTGGTTTAGTCTCTGGTGTGGTACCTAACTAGACGTCTTCTTGCAGTCCATTGTAATCGACCAGCACTACCACCATCATTATCACTATCACTACCACCATCACCATTACCAGCACAACTACCACCATCACCATTACCAGCACAACTACCACCATCACCATTACCAGCACCACTACCACCACCACCAATACCAGCACCACTACCACCATCACCAGTTCCAATAACACCATCACCACCGCCACTACCACCATCACTATTACCACCGCCACTACCAGCACTACCACCATCACTACTACCTTACCTTTATACCTTTGAAGAGTTTCGAGAGTATCTACTCTCCACCACCACCGCTACCACTACCTCAACCACCACCATCACTACCACCACCATCACTATCACTACCACCACCATCACTATCACTACCACCACCATCACTATAACTACCACCACCATCACTATCACTACCACCACCATCACTATCACTACCATCACCACTACCACCATCATCACCACCACCACCATCACCACTACCACCATCATCACCACCACTACCACCATCACTACCACCATCATCACCACCACTACCATCACCACTACCATCACCACTACCATCACCACCACCATCACCACTACCATCACCACCACCACCACTACCGCCACAGGACCACCCGTGGCGCCGCAACAATTAGGTCTCTTTGAGTTTAACCAATCATTAACCTCTGGCACGAGGTCAAAGGTCACGCCCGGTTACTACCACCAGTTGCAGCTGTTATTAGCAGCGAGGTGGTTTACGGGTAGTGGTAGAGAGGTGGGGGAGGGGGTAGTGGTAAGGGCTGGTGGTAAGACGGAGGGGAAGTGGAAGGGGGTGGTGGTAAGGAGGGGAGTTGAAGGGAGATACTGCTGAAATATAGTGATAAAATACCCTTGACTCTGACACCAACATGGTTGACTTTGGCTCTATTAAGAAGCATTCCAGATACTATACCAGATTTAGACACAAGTTTGCAAAAATTGTGATAGTCAGCAGTGTCATGGCTGTTAGCAGTGTCATGGCTGTTAGCAGTGTCATGGCTGTTAGCAGTGTCATGGCTGTTAGAAAGATGCGCTCACAACACCAATGACGCTCACCGAGTGCGCTCACTTCACGTGCGCTCCCTTCACCTGTGCTCCCTTCACGTGCGCTACCTTCACGTGCGCTCCCTTCACGTGCGCTACCTTCACGTGCGCTACCTTCACGTGCGCTACCTTCACGTGCGCTCTCTTCACGTGCGCTCCCTTCACCTGTGCTCCCTTCACGTGCGCTACCTTCACGTGCGCTACCTTCACGTGCGCTACCTTCACGTGCGCTACCTTCACGTGCGCTACCTTCACGTGCGCTCCCTTCACGTGTGCTCCCTTCACGTGCGCTACCTTCACGTGCGCTACCTTCACGTGCGCTACCTTCACGTGCGCTACCTTTACGTGAAGAAGCCTGACACAGCCAGAGAGGAGGACAGTTCTGCATCAGGCTGCCGCTCTGACTTAGTTTCGTTCTGAAGAAATCTTAGGTCTGCAATGACTGGTCGTGGTAAGGGAGGCAATGGACTCGGAAAGGTGTCGCCAGAGGTCATTGCAAGGTGCTTCATGACACTCCCCAGGGCATCACCAAGCCCGTTTTGTAAGGACAGAAAAACTTCCTATTTTTGTAAGTACAGAAAAAAACTTTCTAGTTTTGTAAGGACAGAAAAAACTTTTTAGTTTTGTAAGGAGAGAAAAACTTTCTAGTTTTGTGAAGACAGGAAAAACTTTCCAGTTTTGTAAGGACAGAAAAAAACTTTCTAGTTTTGTAAGGACAGAAAAAAACTTTCTAGTTTTGTAAGGACAGAAAAAACTTTCTAGTTTTGTAAGGACAGAAAAAAACTTTCTAGTTTTGTAAGGACAGAAAAAAAACTTTC
The DNA here is from genome assembly GCA_009830355.1 of Cherax destructor. Taxonomy (NCBI): domain Eukaryota; kingdom Metazoa; phylum Arthropoda; class Malacostraca; order Decapoda; family Parastacidae; genus Cherax; species Cherax destructor. Next base: position 83,773 of record WNWK01001941.1, on the reverse strand, counting down.
TAGTTTTGTAAGGACAGAAAAAACTTTCTAGTTTTATAAGGACAGAAAAAAACTTTCTAGTTTAGTAAGGACAGAAAAAAACTTTCTAGTTTTGTAAGGACAGAAAAACTTCCTATTTTTGTAAGTACAGAAAAAAAACTTTCTAGTTTTGTAAGGACAGAAAAAACTTTTTAGTTTTGTAAGGAGAGAAAAACTTTTTTAGTTTTGTAAGTAGAGAAAAACTTTCTAGTTTTGTGAAGAGAGGAAAAACTTTCCAGTTTTGTAAGGACAGAAAAAAACTTTCTAGTTTTGTAAGGACAGAAAAAAAAACCTGCACTTCCCAGTTCGCTTTTTATTTTGGGAAGAAATTTAAAATAAAGTAAAATAATGCTTTTTGATGGGATATTTTTTGAGTGTGGCGTCTGATTACTTTTAACTCGATGTGAACTTGATCAATACAATTATTTCCTCATTGATTATATTTTAATGAAAGAAATTTCCACGTAATCTATAATCTTATAAGGAGATTAAATCACAGTGAAAAAGGTACATAAAAAGATGAATTCAATATGAGACTTATTTAACATTAGGCCTATTTAACGAGACCTATTTAAGAATAGGCCTATTTAACATGAGACCTATTTAACATTAAGCCTATTTAACATGATACCTATTTAACATGAGGCCTATTTAAGACCTACTCAACAGGACACCTGATTAACACGAGACCAATTTAACAGACCAATTTCAACCTGGAATTTCATACTGGTAAAACTGGTCTCCATGATCGAGTGAGGTCAGCACGTACCACGGGGTCAGCACGTACCACGGCTCTCTTTCGCAGACCATTTGGGGAAAACGGTCTCGAAAAATACGTATGTCAGGACCTCACGATGACACATCCACTTTTTCCCAGACCGGTTGGGAAAACGGTCTGGTACGTTTGGGAAATTTCCTTAAAAAAAATTTTCCTCAAAAAATAAATTTCTGCATGGGGAAATTTTCCTCACAGGGAAATTTCCCTGTAAATTTTTATCAATAGGTTCTTTATTCATGCGGAAATTATATATATATATATATATATATATATATATATATAAATAATTTTAAAGAAAATTTCCCCCAACATATAATTTCTTGGAAATAAATTTAGGAGGGAGTTCTCGTAAATATGAATTAACGTACAGTAAATTTACTTATTATGAGACGAACTTATTAAAAAAATTCTTGATAAGTTTATTTCCTGATAAAAACGTTTCTTTACAAATCTATTTCCTTAAAATGAAATAGACTTATAAATGTCCAATAAGTCTATTTCTGCAAAAGGAAATACTTATAAGTCTAATATAAGTGTCTAATAATACTATTATAAGCCTATTTGAGTGTCTAATAAGTCTATTATGTCTAACAAGTCTATTATAAGTGTCTAATAAATCTATTATAAGTGTCTAATAAATCTATTATAAGTCTATTGTGTTTAAAAAGTCTATTATAAGTGTCTGTCTAATAAGTCTATTATATGCCTATTTTAAGTGTCTAAATAAGTCTACTATAAGTGTCTAATAAGTATTATGTGTCTAATAAGTATTATAAGTGTCTAAATAAGTCTATTATAAGTGTCTAAATAAGTCTATTATAAGTGTCTAAATAAGTCTATTATAAGTGTCTAAATAAGTCTATTATAAGTGTCTAAATAAGTCTATTATGTGTTTATTAAGGGCAAAGGCAGTGTTTATTTAAATAAGTATTTCCTTGAAGGAAGACAGGTTTAGCTGAAGTCATCAAGTGAAATTTTGAATAGATTTCTAAAGGAAAACTTTCGGAATATTTAAGGTGGAGAGGCAGTAAAGTTATTGGTTCCCCCGGGTCTTGCGTTAAGGGGATACTTGAGAGATTTTTTCATAGTGGTTGTCTTGCATATTTTGATATCACCTGTTTACTGTGATCTTTTTGCATATAGTATATATATATATATATATACACACACACACACACATATATATATATATATATATATATATATATATATATATATATATCCAATACACCAGGGAGGAAGGAGGGGCAGCTGCCACCTTCAGGGAGTCCCAGAAGTCTAGACAATATGGAGAACTTGCCCATCATTATATGTTTGTTCGCATAGGCTCGGAGACCCTTGGCTCATGGGGAAAGAGTGCATCTAAGTTCCTCAAGGAGCTGGGCAAAAGACTCAACAGGGTAACTAGGGATCCCAGGGCAGCTAGTTTTCTGTTCCAGCGACTCAGCGCTGCTGTTCAGAGGGGTAATGCATGCTGTATTCTGGGCACGAGCCCCAGCTCTGAGGAGCTGGATGAGATTATCGGATTATAATCAGTGACAAACATGTAACAATATGTACTAGACATGTATCTCTCACACCTCGTGTACTGTATATGCCATCTTTATATCAACAATGTATCTCTTAAATCTTTTGTACCATATATATATATATATATATATATATATTAATAGTAAACTTATATATACAACATACAACCTATTCTACTACATACCAACATCACACTCGAGTACACATTCACCCATTACTCGCATTAGCTCACCAGTACACTGCTACTAGTAAAACAAAATATATGAGCAGGAAGGTCGATCACCATGCCCAGCCCTTCTAGGGCAGGGTAGGTGCCAAGGCTGGAGCTTGCTACCGTCTGCAGCTCGTAAGCTATTACAAATAAAGAAACATTTGTAATTAACGACTGTTTGGGATACTAAGTAAAATCTCATTTTTCAGATTTTTATTATATTAAATATATATTATTAATATAAAAACATATAATCTGAATAAAAACATATAATCTAATAATCTGTGTAAAAACATATATTTACACAATCATAGTACAATAAAATATCACAAGCAAATCATATACTTAGTGATGTGTCAAGTCGCTGCCAACTTCGTGTCACGCAGGACACTGCCATACCTCGTCATGATACTCCTTCTCCACCGTGTCCTCAGACACCCTTATCTCTGTGTTACACACACCATCGCTCAGGGTCACTCACGACACCTTCTCTGTGCAACATGGCACGCCCCCTGCATCATGAACCATTCTCTATTACAATCCTGTACAACGCGTCTTGACCTACACTAAATACACGACAACTTGTGTCGTGCCACCGTCACAAACTCTCTGCATACACCACTAAAACCCTGACACTCCGGTTAACAATCTCCGGTTAACAATCTCCGGGTACAGTCTCAGGTACAGTCTCAGGTACAGTCTCAGGTACATCGTCGCAGGTACATAGTAGATTCTGGTGACCTCGCCGCTCTCCTTGTTGTAGGCTATCACCAGCACCACACTGCATGAGTCTGCAACTCTCACGCAGGTCTGACTGGCGAACTCCAGTAGTATATCAGTGAGCTGGTGGACTCTCCAGTGTTGACTAGGGGAGAGTCTCGATGACACTGTCAGTCAAGCCGGCCCGGCAGTCAAACATCAGGTCTGATGACTTAACCCCTTGACTGCGGCCGGTAAGGTAACTACCTAACAACCATTGTTAGGTAGGGGGCCGTAACATAAGCCTGCCCTTCCCGTTAGGGAAGGTGGTAGACCAGAGAGGCCTAGCATCGATCTACCTCCATGCCTCGTGCTGGTGGGGAATGTGGCTAGGCTTGGGGCCAGTTGGTCCCGCCGATTAGGGGTATCCCCTCCCATGGGAGACATAGGTCTCTGACACTCCCACGCCAGGGAGCCGGAGCCGGGTCGCCATCTGGTAAAGACCCGGGCCGGGAGAATTCCCGTTGAATCAACACCTCCTCCTCCACCTATATGAGCAGGAAGGCTCCATGACACCTCCCCTTCTGCAGGCTGTACTAGTACTCTCCCAAAACTTAAACAGGCCTCTGCACACTAGAGCCTTATAGGTAAACATGAGAGCATTAAAACTAACCTATGGTATAAAGTTACAAAAAAAAAAACCGTCCCTACAAAAACCAAACCGTGAAGTCTTAGGACGTGTTGCTGCAGCTTCTGGGCTCCCAGTACTGTCCCACAAACACACCTCACTCTCCTCTCCTGACCACTGACTGACCAGGAATAATACGCGTCTGGTTTCAGAACAAATCCCGGAATCTGACATTATATATGGAGAGTTTTATATACACAATATTCACCAATACACTGCGTAATAGCCTCATGCATAATTCAAAACTTTTATCATCATTTTATAATTATATAGAACTTTACGTAAATTTGACTTGGGATAACCCGATAAAGTCATATAATGTGATTCCATTTCCACCGTGGTTGTATAACGCAGGAACACCACACAACGTGTATCAAGCACACTGTATGGCTCGTGGCCTGGTAGGCAAAGCTCTCGCTTCACACGCTGAGGGCCCGGGATCGATTCCTGGGAAGGGTGCAAACACTGGGCGTGTTTCCTTACACCGGTTGTCCCTGTTCACTCATCAGTAAAATGGGTACCTGGGTGTTAGTGGACTGGTGTGAGTCGCATCCTGGGACAAAACTGACCTAATTTGCCCGAAATGTTCAGCATAACAAGGGACTTTCTATATAGTAGTATGTCATTGATGTCAGCTAGGACTGTATACCCTGTACATGTACTTGTAGTAAATAAAGATATTATTATTATGATGAATTTACTGCACCAGCAACATTTTGGTAGGTGTGTGTCCCGTCAGAGGCACTGTCTTGATGCTACTGAAGAGATCTTGAGCTAAAGTTATACTCCTCTCCCTTGGATCTGAATCTGGTACTTTTACATTATCCTTATTATCATGATTCCATTTTTTTGTTAAAGTTATAGTTTTGTGATCACTTGTGCTAAGTTTTGCTAACTGTACATTATTAATAGTATAACGGCCTGGAAAACTAAGTGTGGCCAAGTGCCAGAACACATACACCGTTTTGGAGACCGTTTTTCCCCACGGTCTGGAAAACTGAACGTGTTAGCAGACCACAAGTAGTTTTGACAACTAAGTGTCCCGGCGAAATCGTGGCACCCAGTCTAGGAAATGTGTGTGCGATCTCAGTGTGTCCCGGTGAGAGTCTTGACGCCCCTCACCACCACCATCAAGGTCTTATAAAGGGACACACGTTTCAGAAATAGCTTTTACTGGGACTATGTTTCACTCTGCGCAGAGCTTCATCGCAGGAGAAACTTTGCACAATAAAAGCTCCTTCTGGATTTTGTCTTTTCCACTGTATTGTGTATATAATAATAATATAACAAAATAACAAATATTGTTGGCACGCAAGAAAGCCACTAGCATGCTGTGCATTTGTAAGAGGAAAGACATTTAAGACAGGATGCCGTGGTGATATGAGAGTTTTAACTCAAAGAAAGAATGGAGGACGGGCTGTTGAAGTGCTCTTGTCATGCTGGAAGAATGGACTGAAATAGATTGATTAATAGGGTATAAAAAACTTGGAGAGAGAGAGAGGTTGTGAGAGCAGTGAGTGTGGTGGGTGGGGAGAGACACACGAGCCTCGTGTTGAGTGGCAACCCAACACCCACATGTGGGTGAGGCTCGGCATCAATAGACTCAAGTTGGGATGTAGGGGGAATGGGAAAGTTTTAAATTTATATATGATGAGGGTTTGATTGTAAGCGTGTAGGAGAGAGAGACAGACAGGGACAGAGAGATCTACCTGGAGGGTGTTCGGGGGTCAGCGCCCCCGCGGCCCGGTACATGACCAGGCCTCGCGGTGGATCAGGGCCCGATCAACCAGGCTTTTACTGCTGGTTACACGCAGTCCAAGCTACGAACCCCAGCCTGGCGGGCCAGGAACTGACTTAAGGAACTTTTCCAGTTGCCTTTGGAAAACAGCTAGAGGACTATCAGTGCCACTGACAGGATGAGTGCCACTGACCAGTGCCGTATTATTATTATAATTATTATTATTGTCATCACCATCATCATCATTATTATTACTACTATGATATTCATGGGGAAGCACTAAACCAGTAGGGACCTACAGCACCTGGGAGAGTAAGGTTCCTTCTTCTGTATGATACATCAGTGACTGTATTCCACATACATGATGACCCGGGTTTACAGCGCTTCACTTTACGGCATTTCGCTAATGCAGAGGTTTTCAATTATACCCATTCTGTACATTATTCAGGCGTTCTACAATAAATATATTCACCACTCACTATAAGCCAAAGACGAGAATGTTCTAAGGTGTTTCACTTTACAGCGATTTTCGCTTTACAGCCGTAGCCTGGAACCTAACCTGCTGTATAAGCGGAGCCAGAATGTACTTAAAAAAAAAAAGGTGGCATCTTTTGTATATGAATGGTCAATGGGAAGCAAATAATGGGTTGGAGTTTGTTTCTGTCGGTAATATTATTGTCAACAATAACACGCGCTAAACCATGATGGGTCAAAAAGTTTCTGCTTTAATGTGGCAGACGGTAACTCTGGCAAGGTTCTTCACAGCTCTTGGTCCCACCGGTCAGCCTGCCTCACATCACAGTGGTCTCAGGTGGTTGGAATCATTTAGAGACTAAGAGGCTACACTATCCCAGGATGCCACCCACACCAACCTGCTAGCCTCCGCGTGCCTACTTGCTGCCAGGTGATCAGGAACAACAAGTGTAATGAAACACGCCCAGCGTTTCATCCAGGATCTAGAGTCGATCCTGGCACCTTCGGTTGCGAGGCCAAGGCGCCACTGCTGAGCCACTAGGCATCTAACTGGAAAAAAAGGTAAATTTTCAAAGCCAGTTTCATTGAGCTACATCAATACAACACTTGAGCTACATCAATACAACACTTGAGCTACATCAATACAACACTTGAGCTACATCAATACAACACTTGAGCTACATCAATACAACAACTTTCTAACCAATCGAACACAAAGAGTATTAGTAATAAGAGTTAAATCGGAAGCTGCCATAGTGAAGAGCTCTGTCCCACAAGGCACAGTACTCGCACCTATCCTGTTCCTCATTCTCATATCAGACATAGACAGAGATGTGAACCATATCACTGTATCATCCTTTGTAGATGATACTAGGATCTGCATGAGAGTGTCATCCATTGAGGACGGCAAATCTCCAAGAAGATATAAACCAAGTTTTCCAATGGGCAACAGAGAACAATATGATGTTCAATGAAGACAAATTCCAACTACTCCGTTATGGAAAACTGGAGGAAATAATAACTAGGACTGAGTATATTACAAACTCTAATCACACAATAGAACGGAAAAGTAATGTGATGGACCTGGGTGTGGTAATGTCCGAAGACCTCACCTTCAAGGATCACTACAATACCACTATCACATCTTCGAGGAAACTGATAGGATGGATAATGAGAACATTCAAGACAAGAAATGCTAAGCCAATGATGATTCTTTTTAAATCATTTGTTCTCTCTAGGCTAGACTACTGCTGTACATAACCATCCCCATTCAAGGCAGGTGAAATTGCAGATCTAGAGAATGTACAGAGAACCTTTACTGCACGTATAAGTTCCATCAAACACCTTAACTACTGGGAACGACTGGAAGCACTAGACTTATATTCACTGGAGCGCAGGCGAGAGAGATATATCATAATCTACACCTGGAAGATTCTGAAGGGACTGGACCCAAATATGCACACAGAAATCACTCCATACGAAAGCAAAAGAATTGGCAGACGGTGCAACGTACCCCCAGTGAAGAGAAGGGGCGCCACTGGTCTACCTGGAGTCAAACCTGAAAATTCAGGGGTCAGACTGCGCCCCCCGGCCTCGGTCCGTGACCAGGCCTCTTGTTGACAGAGCCTGATCAACCAGGCTGTTACTGCTGGCCGCACGCCAATAAGTGTCAGGGGCCCAAGACTGTTCAACAGCCTCCCACCAGCCGTAACGGGCATTACCAGTAGACCTCTGGTTGTCTTCAAGAGGGAGTTGGACATATACCTAAAGTCAGTGCCAGATCAGCCGGGCTGTGGCTCGTACGTTGGACTACGTGCAGCCAGCAGTAACAGCCTCGTTGATCAGGCCCAGGTAGACTCAGGTAACACTTGAGCTACATCAATACAACACTTGAGCTACATCAATACAACACTTGAGCTACATCAATACAACACTTGAGCTACATCAATACAACACTTGAACTACATCAATACAACACTTAAGCTACATCAATACAACACTTGAGCTACATCAATACAACACTTGAGCTACATCAATACAACACTTGAGCTACATCAATACAACACTTGAGCTACATTAATACAACACTTGAGCTACATCAATACAACACTTGGGCTACATCAATACAACACTTGAGCTACATCAATACAACACCTGAGCTACATCAATACAACACTTGAGCTACATTAATACAACACTTGAGCTACATCAATACAACACTTGAGCTACATCAGTACAACACTTGAGCTACATCAATGCAACACTTGAACTACATCAATACAACACTTGAGCTACATTAATACAACACTTGAGCTACATCAATACAACACTTGAGCTACATCAATACAACACTTGAGCTACATCAATACAACACTTGAACTACATTAATACAACACTTGAGCAACATTAATGCAACACTTGAGCTACATCAATACAACACTTGAGCTACATTAATACAACACTTGAGCTACATCAATCAACACTTGAGTACATTAAATACAACACTTGAGCTACATCAATACAACACTTGAGCTACATAATACAACACTTGAGCTACATTAATCAACACTTGAGCTACATCAATACAACACTTGAGCTACATAAAAATACAACACTTGAGCTACATCAATACAACACTTGAACTACATAATACAACACTTGAGCAACATCAATACAACACTTGAACTACATAATACAACACTTGAGCTACATCAATACAACAATGACAACACTTGAGCTACATCAATACAACACTTGAACTACATAATACAACACTTGAACTACATCAATACAACAATGACAACACTTGAGCTACATCAATACAACAATCACAACACTTGAACTACATCAATACAACAATCACAACACTTGAGCTACATCAATACAACAATCACAACACTTGAGCTACATCAATACAACAATCACAACACTTGAGTTACATCAATATAACAATCACAACACTTGAGCTACATCAATACAACAATCACAACACTTGAACTACATCAATACAACAATCACAACACTTGAGCTACATCAATACAACAATCACAACACTTGAACTACATCAATACAACAATCACAACACTTGAGCTACATCAATACAACAATCACAACACTTGAACTACATCAATACAACAATCACAACACTTGAGCTATATCAACACAACAATCACAACACTTGAGCTACATCAATACAACAATCACAACACTTGGGCTACAACAGTCACAACACTTGGGCTACAACAATCACAACACTTGAGCTACATCAATATAACAATCACAACACATGATCTACATCAATACAACAATCACAACACTTGAGCTACATCAATACAACAATCACAACACTTGAGCTACATCAATACAACAATCACAACACTTGGGCTACAACAATCACAACACTTGAGTTACATCAATATAACAATCACAACACTTGAGCTACATCAATACAACAATCACAACACTTGAACTACATCAATACAACAATCACAACACTTGAGCTACATTAATACAACAATCACAACACTTGAACTACATCAATACAACAATCACAACACTTGAGCTACATCAATACAACAATCACAATACTTGAACTACATCAATACAACAATCACAACACTTGAGCTACATTAATACAACAATCACAACACTTGAACTACATCAATACAACAATCACAACACGTGAGCTACATCAATACAACAATCACAACACTTGAACCACATCAATACAACAATCACAACACTTGAGCTACATCAATATAACAATCACAACACTTGATCTTCATCAATACAACAATCACAACACTTGATCTACATCAATACAACAATCACAACACTTGAACTACATCAATACAACAATCACAACACTTGATCTACAACAATACAACAATCACAACACTTGAGCTACATCAATACAACAATCACAACACTTGAGCTACATCAATACAACAATCACCACACTTGAGCTACATCAATACAACAATCACAACACTTGAGCTACATCAATACAACAATCACAACACTTGATCTACATCAATACAACAATCACAACACTTGAGCTACATCAATATAACAATCACAACACTTGAGCTACATCAATATAACAATCACAACACTTGAGCTACATCAATACAACAATCACAACACTTTGGCTACATCAATATAACAATCACAACACTTGGGCTACAACAATCACAACACTTGAGCTACATCAATATAACAATCACAACACTTGAACTACATCAATACAACAATCACAACACTTGAGCTACATCAATACAACAATCACCACACTTGAGCTACATCAATACAACAATCACCACACATGAGCTACATCAATATAACAATCACAACGCTTGAGCTACATCAATACAACAATCACCACACTTGAGCTACATCAATATAACAATCACAACACTTGAGCTACATCAATATAACAATCACAACACTTGAGCTACATCAATACAACAATCACCACACTTGAGCTACATAAATATAACAATCACAACACTTGAGCTACATCAATACAACAATCACAACACTTGGGCTACATCAATATAACAATCACAACACTTGGGCTACAACAATCACAACACTTGAGCTACATCAATATAACAATCACAACACTTGAACTACATCAATACAACAATCACAACACTTGAGCTACATCAATACAACAATCACCACACTTGAGCTACATCAATACAACAATCACCACACTTGAGCTACATCAATATAACAATCACAACACTTGAGCTACATCAATACAACAATCACCACACTTGAGCTACATCAATATAACAATCACAACATTGAGCTACATCAATACAACAATCACAACACTTGAGCTACATCAATACAACAATCACCACACTTGAGCTACATCAATATAACAATCACAACACTTGAGCTACATCAATATAACAATCACCACACTTGAGCTACATCAATGTAACAATCACAACACTTGAGCTACATCAATATAACAATCACCACACTTGAGCTACATCAATATAGCAATCACAACACTTGAGCTACATCAATACAACAATCACCACACTTGAGCTACATCAATATAACAATCACAACACTTGAGCTACATCAATATAACAATCACAACACTTGAGCTACATCAATACAACAATCACAACTCTTGGGCTACAACAATCACATACGACTCTTATATACCAAAAAAGAGCTCATATAAAGCATACAATTATTATAACAAGTAAATGAGAGAAAGATTTGGATGAAGGTAAGAAAAGTTAATTAATGCAGTAAAGTAAGATGAGTGAGAGCAAGAAGGGTACTCTCATTAGCTCATAATTCCGCCTCGCGTTATCAGCAAAGCTGAAATTAAACTCTCTAATGTCAGAGTGATTAAACTTTTAACTTGAAGCTTCCAGGGAGCTTCAGAAGCTTTACTCCAGTAAATAAATCACTAAAATGTATAATAATACGTTAGAATGATCCGTATTGTTCGGCCTGTGTGTGTGTGTGTGTGTGTGTGTGTGTGTGTGTGTGTGTGTGTACTCACCTAGTTGTGGTTGCAGGGGTCGATTCATAGCTCCTGGCCCCGCCTCTTCACTGGCCGCTACTGGGTCACTTTCCCTGCGCCATGAGCTTTATCATACCTCTTCTTAAAGCTGTGTATGGAGCCTGCCTCCACTACATCACTTCCTAAACTATTCCACTTCCTGACCACTCTGTGACTGAAGAAATATTTCCTAACATCCCTGTGATTCATCTGAGTCTTCAACTTCCAACTGTGTCCCTTGTTGCTGTGTCCCATCTCTGGAACATTCTGTCTCTGTCCACTTTGTCAATTCCCCTCATTATCTTATATGTTGTTATCATGTCTTCCCTATCCCTCCTGTCCTCCAGTGTCGTCAGGTCGATTTCCCTTAACCTCTCCTCGTAGGACATACCCCTTAGCTCCGGGACTAGTCTTGTTGTACTCACCTAGTTGTACTCACCTAGTTGTGGTTGCAGGGGTCGAGACATAGCTCCTGGCCCCGCCTCTTCACTAACCGCTACTGGGTCACTCTCCCTGCGCCATGTGCTTTATCATACCTCTTCTTAAAGCTATGAATGGAACTTGCCTCCACTACATCACTTCCTGTGTGTGTGTGTGTGTGTGTGTGTGTGTGTGTGTGTGTGTGTGTGTGTGTGTGTGTGTGTGTGTGTGTGTGTGTGTGTGTGTGTGTGTGTGTGTGTGTGTGTGTATGTGTGTGTGTGTGTGTGTGTGTGTGTGTGTGTCTGTGCATGTACTCACCTAGTTGTGGTTGCAGGGGTCGAGACTCAGCTCCTGGCCCCGCCTCTTCACTGTCCGCTACTGGGTCTCTGCTCTCCCTGCTCCATGAGCTTTATCATACCTCGTCTTAAAACTGTGTATGGTTCCTGCCTCCACTATATCTTTCTCAAGATTATTCCACTTCCTGACTACTCTGTGGCTGAAGAAATGCTTCCTAACATCCCTTTGACTCATCTGAGTCTTCAGCTTCCAGTTGTGTCCCCTTGTTTCTGTGTTCCCTCTGTGTACTCACCTATTTGTACTCACCTATTTGTGGTTGCAGGGGTCGATTCATAGCTCCTGGCCCCGCCTCTTCACTGATTGCTACTAGGTCCTCTCTCTCCCTGCTCCATGAGCTTTATCAAACCTCGTCTTAAAACTATGTATAGTTCCTGCCTCCACTACGTCGCTTTATAGGCTATTCCACTTCCTGACAACTCTATGACTGAAGAAATACTTCCTAACATCCCTTTGACTCATAGGAGTCTTCAACTTCCAATTGTGACCCCTTGTTTCTGTGTCCCCTCTCTGGAACATCTTGTCTCTGTCCACCTTATCTATTCCTCGCAGTATTTTATATGTCGTTATCATGTCTCCCCTAACCCTCCTGTCCTCTAGTGTCGTCAGGCCGATTTCCCTTAACCTTTCTTCGTAGGACAATCCCCTTAGCTCTGGGACTAGTCTTGTTGCAAACCTCTGCACTTTCTCTAATTTCTTGACGTGCTTGACCAGGTGTGGGTTCCAAACTGGTGCTGCATACTCCAGTATGGGCCTGACGTATATGGTGTACAGAGTCTTGAATGATTCCTTAGTGAGGTATTGGAACGCTATTCTTAGGTTTGCCAGCCGCCCGTATGCTGCAGAAGTTATATGATTGATGTGTGCCTCAGGAGATGTGCTCGGTATTATACTCACCCCAAGATCTTTTTCCTTGAGTGAGGTTTGCAGTCTTTGGCCACCTAGACTATACTCTGTCTGCGGTCTTCTTTGCCCTTCCCCGATCTTCATGACTTTACATTTGGCAGGGTTAAATTCTAGGAGCCAGTTACTGGACCAGGCTTGTAGCCTGTCCAGGTCTCTTTGTAGTCCTGCCTGATCCTCGACTGATTTAATTCTTCTCATTAACTTCACATCATCTGCAAACAGGGACACTTCTGAGTCTATCCCTTCTGTTATGTCATTCACATATACCAAAAACAGTACAGGTCCTAGGACTGACCCTTGTGGAACCCCACTCGTCACAGGTGCCCACTCTGACACCTCGTCACGTACCATGACTCGTTGTTGCCTCCCTCTCAGATATTCTCTGATCCATTGCAGTGCTTTTCCTGTTACGTGTGCCTGA
>WNWK01001941.1:0-65000 GCA_009830355.1 Cherax destructor | reverse complement strand
TACTCACCTCTACCGAGGTAGGCTGTGTGCTTACTCCCCTCTACCAAGGTAGGCTGTGTGCTTACTCACCTCTACCAAGGTAGGCTGTGTGCTTACTCACCTCTACCAAGGTAGGCTGTGTGCTTACTCACCTCTTCCAAGGTAGGCTGTGTGCTTACTCACCTCTTCCAAGGTAGGCTGTGTGCTTACTCACCTCTTCCAAGGTAGGCTGTGTGCTTACTCACTTCTTCCAAGGTAGGCTGTGTGCTTACTCACCTCTACCAAGGTAGGCTGTGTGCTTACTCACCTCCAACGAGGTAGGCGGTGTTCTTACTCACCTATACCGAGGTAGGCTGTGTGCTTACTCACCTCTACCGAGGTAGGCTGTGTGCTTCCTCACCTCTACCGAGGTAGACTGTGTGCTTACTCACCTCTACCGAGGTAGGCTGTGTGCTTACTCACCTCTACCGAGGTAGGCTGTGTGCTTACTCACCTCCACCGAGGTAGGCGGTGTGCTTACTCACCTATACCGAGGTAGGCTGTGTGCTTACTCACCTCTACCGAGGTAGGCTGTGTCTTACTCACCTCTACCGAGGTGGCTGTGTGCTTACTCACCTCTACCGAGGTAGACTGTGTGCTTACTCACCTCTACCGAGGTAGGCTGTGTGCTTACTCACCTCTACCGAGGTAGGCTGTGTGCTTACTCACCTCTACCGAGGTAGGCTGTGTGCTTACTCACCTCTACCGAGGTAGGCTGTGTGCTTACTCACCTCCACCGAGGTAGGCTGTGTGCTTACTCACCTCTACCGAGGTAGACTGTGTGCTTACTCACCTCTACCGAGGTAGGCTGTGTGCTTACTCACCTCTACCGAGGTAGGCTGTGTGCTTACTCACCTCTACCGATGTAGACTGTGTGCTTACTCACCTCTACCGAGGTAGGCTGTGTGCTTACTCACCTCTACCGAGGTAGGCTGTGTGCTTACTCACCTCTTCCAAGGTACGCTCTGTGCTTACTCACCTCTTCCAAGGTAGGCTGTGTGCATACTCACCTCACCGACGTAGGCTGTGTGCTTACTCACCTCTACCGAGGTAGGCTGTGTGCTTACCTCCACCGAGGTAGGCTGTGTGCTTACTCACCTCTACCGAGGTAGGCTGTGTGCTTACTCACCTCTACCGAGGTAAACTGTGTGCTTACTCACCTCTACCGAGGTAAACTGTGTGCTTACTCACCTCTACCGAGGTAAACTGTGTGCTTACTCACCTCTACCGAGGTAGGCTGTGTGCTTACTCGCCTCCACCGAGGTAGACTGTGTGCTTACTCACCTCTACTGAGGTAGACTGTGTGCTTACTCACCTCTACTGAGGTAGGCTGTGTGCTTACTCACCTCTACTGAGGTAGACTGTGTGCTTACTCACCTCTACTGAGGTAGGCTGTGTGCTTACTCACCTCTACTGAGGTAGACTGTGTGCTTACTCACCTCTACTGAGGTAGGCTGTGTGCTTAGGATGCTGCTGAAATCTCCTTTCTGGATCGCAACACTGAGTCTCTGGAAAAGAAAGCTGGTTGATCTTAAGTCCTAAGTTTCCATGACAAGTTGGTCACCTTATTCGAATTAGTTGTGCCGCCTAAGCGGCTAGTTTATTGTGTACCCCATACTCATCCTGTGAATGGTAGGGCAAAAAACAGGATTACAATGGGTCTTTGTCAGACCGCACTGAGCGAGGACGATGAGTCCCAAGACTTCCACTCATGACTCTGCCTTTGGACGACCTACTACCAAGGAGTCTTCAGTACCTGCAAGAGTGCCTTCATCCAGGCTCTGAGTTCTATTATGCACAGGAGCAATGAGGTACGGCTGCACGGACTCTGATGAGGTGACTCTATGTTTGCTGAATAATAGAGTCGACTCTCTGCGACAACCAGCTGGAACGATGGTAAAAAGACTTAGGGAAATGCTCTTGAAAGGCTCGCTAAACCGCATCTCTTTTAACTACGCTAAATACATTTTTGAAATCTATCTTAAAAATAGTCTCATTTTCAGTAAGTCCCTAAAAGTGATTTGTTTAAAGAAAGCTGAGTCTCGTAATTCTTCTACAAGGCGCTTTATGATGCATGGAAGAAAAACAGCTTAGTTTCTTCAGGTAACAGCCCAGCAAAATAGACATTAACGAACGTTGTCAACTCCTTAACAGGATCTCTGAGGCTGCGCTAAGCACTGGATTAACCATCTCTTTGATGCGTTATGGCCGTATTCCAGTGGAACCTCCCAGCAGAACCTGACGAGAATAACAGAATCTATGATCGTCTGACTCTTGCAAAATTAATATTCCTGGGATGGTGTCACCAGTGGTAGCATCATTGGGGGCGACTTCGTCTGATTGTCTCATCTGTGCTGCCTTTCTGTTTACTTTTTTGTTTTGGATTTTCCTCGGCGAATCATACGTTGATGAGGTAGATTGAGGCAGTTATCATTTCTAGGAAAGTTGCATACTGATGATTGATGAGGCTAGCAATTTACAGCCTCTTCTGGGTAATGTTAGTCAACCGTTGCTGGCCAGAAGCAGGTTACTCAATGCTATAATAGTTCCCCAGGCGAAATTCCAAGTTCTTTCGTGATTTCTCACATTATATATTTCTCAATTATTCCTTGATAATTGAGAAATCACACAAGCGTTTGAAGTTTCTCTATTTTTTCACAGTGGTTATTTTGCATGTTGTGATGTCACCTGTTTACTCTGATCTTATGTATTGTATTGGTGTGTGTGTGTATACTCACATAATTGTACTCACCTAATTGTGGTGAGTACATTTAGGTGAGTACACACATACTGGTCGCCACTAACTCCACTCTCTCCCTGCTCCACGAGTTTTACCATACCTCTGCTATATATGAATCCTGTCTCCACTACCTCACTTTCCAGACTATTCCACTTCGTGACAACTCTATAAATGAAGAAATACTTAATAACATCCCTGTGATTCATCTGAGTTTTCAACTTCCAACTGTGACACCTTGTTGCTGTGTCCCATCTCTGGAACATCCTGTCTCTGTTCACTTTGTCGATTCCTCTCAGTATTTTATATGTCGTTATCATGTCGTTCCTGTCCCTCCTGTCCTTTCCTCTAGTGTCGTCAGGTCGAGTTCCAGTAATCTCTCCTCCTAGGACATGCTCCTCAGCTCCGTGACTAGTCTCGCTGCAAACCTTTGCACTTTCTATAGTATTTTGATGTGCTTGTCCAGGTGTGGGTTCCAAACTGGGGCTGCATACACGGTGTACAGGGTCCGGAACGACTCCTTATTGAGATGCCGGAATGCTATTCACAGGTTCGCTAGTCGCCCATGTGCTGCAGCAGTTATTTGGTTTATGTGCGCCTCAGGAGATGTGCTCGGTATTAAACACACTCCAAGATCCTTTTCGTTGATTGAGGTTAATAGTATTTGGCCCCTAGAATACTCTGTCAGCTGTTTTCTTTGCCCTTCTCCGATCTTCATGATTTTGCACTTGGTGTGGTTGAACTCCAGGAGCCAGTTGCTGGACCAGGCATGTAGCCTGTTCAGATCCCTCTGTAGTCCTGCCTCGTCCTCCTACGACTGAATCCTCCTCATTAACCTCACATCGTCTGCAAACAGGAACACTTCTGAGTCTATTCCTTCAGTCATGTCGTTCACATATACCAGAAACAGCACTGGTCGTAGGACCGGCCCCTGTGAGAACCCCACTCGTCACAGGCGCCCACTCTGACACCTCATCACGTACCATGACTCGCTGCTGCCTTCCCGTCAGGTATTCTCTGATCCATTGCAGTGCCTTCCCTGTTATACCTGCCTGGTCCTCCAGCTTTTCCTTGCAGTCCAAGGAAACGCAATCTACCCACCCCTCTCTCTCTTGTCTTATTGCTGTCACCCTGTCATAAAACTCCATGCTAGTTGTCGTTTATAATCTCATTCCTTTCTAGGTGCTCCACAACTCTTCTCCTGATAATCTCCATGACCTTGCATACTATACATGTCAGTGACACTGGTCTGTAGTTTAATGCTGCGTGTCTCTTTCCTTTTTTTAAAAACTGGAACTTCTTTGCTGACTTCATACCTCAGGTAGTCGCCCTGTTTCGATAGATGTGTTGAAGATTGTTGTTAGTGGTACACATAGCTCCTCTTCTCCCTCTCTCAGGACCCATGGAGAGATGTTATCCGGCCCCATCGCCTCTGAGATATCTGGTTTGCTTAGCAGCCTCTTCACCTCCTCCTCGGTTGTATGTATCGTGTCCAGCACTTGTTGGTGTACCCAACCTCTCCGTCTTTCCAGAGTCCCTTCTGTCTCCTCTGTGAATACTTTGAATCTCATGTTGAGTTCCTCACATATTTCAAGATCGTTTCTTGTGACCTCCCCTCCTTCCTTCCTCAGCCTGATTACCTGGTCTTTGACTGTTGTTTTCCTCCTGATGTGGCTGTACAACAGCTTCGGTTCAGACTTGGCTTTCGCTGCTATGTCATTTTCGCATTGTCGTTGGGCCTCCCTCCTTACCTGTGAATATTAATTTTTTGCTCTTCGACTACTCTCCTTGTTCTCCTGGGTCTTTTGCCTTCTATACTTTTTCTGTGTGTGTGTGTGTGTGTGTGTGTGTGTGTGTGTGTGTGTGTGTGTGTGTGTGTGTGTGAACCACCACTAGTGGTAACCGGGGATGGACAGTCTCAGTGAAGGGAAACAATGCATGTCAGGGAAATGTCTGGAGGTTTTCCCCCTGAACCTGAAGCTGTGGTGAGCATTGTCTTCCCCTTCCACTTCCCCCTCTATCTATATATGAAAATTTTTCTAAAGATTTTAGTTAAAAGATACACTGTAAGTATATAAATTAGTGTCATTTAAATTTCTCTTATACGTTTAAAGATAAATATTTTTTTTCATTTATGTTAATGTAAAAATTAATAATCTTGTACCAAAAGAACCTTAGAAAACTTGCCTAACCTTATTATAACAAGCGCAAATTAATTTAGCTTAATCCACCAACTAAATATATTTTAGATACGTTTACAGTAATTCAATAATAAACAAACTCAATGAAATATATTAGTTTCGTTAGGTTCAGAAAGTTTTTTCGAAATTCTTACATACACAAATTTTCGCTTGCCTTATAAAAACATAAGAATATAAGAAAGGAGGAACACTGCAGTAGGTCTGTTGGCCCATACTAGGCAGGTCCTTCAAAAATTCAACCCACTAACAGAATAAACAAGCTTTGACAATTGTATTTACTCATGTGCAAGTCCCACTCATATCCAACCCCTCTCACTCATATATTTATCCA
Organism: Cherax destructor; assembly: GCA_009830355.1. NCBI lineage: Eukaryota > Metazoa > Arthropoda > Malacostraca > Decapoda > Parastacidae > Cherax > Cherax destructor. Next base: position 59,713 of record WNWK01001941.1, on the reverse strand, counting down.
ACCTAAATTTGAAACTACCCAAGGTCCTAGCTTCAATAACCCTACTAGGCAGACTGTTCCACTCATCAACTACCCTATTTCCAAACCAGTACTGTCCTATATCCTTTCTAAATCTAAACTTATCTAATTTGAATCCATTATTGCGGGTTCTCACTTGGAGGGATATCCTCAAAACCTTATTTATATTCCCTTTGTTAATACCCATCTTCCACTTGTACATTTCGATCATGTCTTCCCTCATTCTTCGTCTTACAAGTGAATGTAAATTAAGAGACTTCAATCTTTCTTCAAACGGAAGATTTCTAATGCCACGTATTAATTTAGTCATTCTACGCTGAATGTTTTCTTACGAATTTATATCCTTTCTGTAATATGGAGACCAGAACTGAGCTGCGTAATCTAGGTGAGGCCTTACTAATGATGTGTAAAGCTGTAATATAACCTCTGGACTTCTGTTTCTTACACTTCTTGATATAAATCCCAATAATCTATTTTCCTTATTACGCACGTGTACGCACTGCTGTCTAGGTTGCTATTTAAGCCAAAATCGCAAGTTTATCTATTCGGCACGAAATATATATATATATATATATATATATATATATATATATATATATATAATATTTATTCATTCAGTTTTTTTGAGAAATTTACATGCACACAGAAACTACAAAATATATGGAAATTTAATTAAAGCTGTATATCTCCTTGAGCTCCTCAGACCTAGGTTGGGAACCAATGACGCAGCACGCATTTTCTCTCTGAATCGCCTCACTGAGGTTTTGGAAGAGAAAGGTGAAAGCCCTCGTGTCTCTGGTGGTTTCGATGAGCCTGGAATACAGCTCCTTAGAAAACCTACTACCTGATTTCTCCCGGGGGCCAGTGGTGTCTGATCGTATTGGTATGACGAAGTGGTACTGGTGAGCACAGTCCTTATATTTGCTGAGCTTGTATCCTTCCCTGTGGTAGGCAGCACCTCCCTACTGACCACTGCTTATTGGGAAGTAGGTATCGGCCAGGGTATAACATAGTACCACACCAGCTGTCTATCATTCTTCCAGGGATAGTATGTGATTCCGTCAAGGTGGCTGCCAGGCGAATCCGGAGTGCTTTGTAGCAAAGATCGAGGTCTCTCTCAGCTACCTACCTGGAGTCTACCTGCAGGGTGTTCCAGGGGTCAATGCCCCCGCTGCCTGGTCCATATTCAGGCCTCTAGGTGGATCAGGGCCTGATCAACCAGGCTGTTACTGTTGGGCGCACGCAGTCCAATATATGAACCACAGCCCGACTGGTCAGGTACTGATTTTAGATATCCCTCTTGAAGACATAGGTCACTTGATAATTCCCTTTATGTATGTATGATGGAAGGCTATTGGTCAGTCTTGGGCCCCTGACACTTATTGTTTTTTTTCTGTGTACTCACTGCACCCTTTCTTTTCAATGAGGGAATGTTGCATAAGACACGGCAGATGTGTCTTATGCTGTCATACAAGTGATTTCTGTGTGCAGATATGGGACTCGTTCCTCTAGGACTTTCCAGGTATAAATTATGATGTACCTTTCTCCCTGCTTTCCAAGGAGTACAGGTCGAGGGACTTCAAACTTTCCCAGTAATTAAGGTGTTTGACTGAACTTATACATACAGTGAAGGTTCTCTGTACATTCCTCTGAGCTGCGATTTCGCTTGCCTTGAAAGGGGCTGTTAATGTACAACAATATTCCAATCTTGATAGAACAATGACCTAAAGAGGATCTTCACTGGCTTGGCTTCTCTTGTTTTGAACATTTTCATTATCCATCCTATCATTTTCCTCGCAGTTGTCATAATGACAGGTGAGAACCTCCGACATTATCATTCCCAAGTCATCTCTGTCTTCGTCTAATATGAGGATGAAGAAAGAGATGAGGCAGTGGACTACAGCCATGCTCCACTTCTTGACCTCATCGTGTCTAACATACATTCCGTTAGAAATTGAAGAGTTCAGACACTACAGGACGTACTGATGTCAGCTACCACTGTACGGCAAATACACGTGTACTGAGTGTGAGTGAAGGCAGCAAGGTGGAGAGGCACTGCAGTAGGACGGGTATGCGGGTCAACACGTGTGCCAGTCAAGAAGATGGGAACTATTAGGAGAAATTCACCCAAGTGATATTAACTCTCAGTTAGAGGACGAGCTCTCGCACTAGTAGCACCCAGTTAAAGGGCTGCGGCAGAGTTATCCATAGCGGGGTTGTCGCAGATGGATTGCTTAAACGTTAAGCAAAGTTTCAGCTGGTCTTGGTGTCTGCGCTTAAAAGGTATCCCACCCGCTGGTGACACTGGTCCAGCTGGGGTCATCCATCCCTGCCAAACTGCGTATGTGTTCTGATAGATTTTCCTACACTACTTCATTAGATCCATTGGAGGAGGATAAGAAGGCTGACAGAGCACTGGAACCCAGTCCGCCTAATCTGACTGCAAGTGTGGCTTCCCTCCCACTGACTCTTATCTTACTCTCTCAGTCTGTGGCTGACAAACGATGAAGAACATCGCAAAAAAAAAGGTTATCTTAGGGAGGTACAAACACCTGGTGAGAAGACAGAAAACTTCCTGGGCATCATTATTACAAGTCCTAATTTCCAGTCGTTGAAAGTCGGAGATTTTTCTTGTTTCCTGCAGAATCTTAACAAAAAGGGAAGAAGATTATATGACAAACATTCACTGAATATAATGTGTCGGATCGTCTTGAGAGAAGAAAGAAATTTAAACCAAAACAGGAAAAATGTTAACCCGGAGAGTTGAACAAGCCAGAAATAAATAGGGAGAGAGAGAGAGAGAGAGAGAGAGAGAGAGAGAGAGAGAGAGAGAGAGAGAGAGAGAGAGAGAGAGAGCGAGAGAGAGAGAGACAGACAGAGAGACAGAGAGACAGAGACAGAAAGAGAATACACTAGAGCAAGATGGAACCTAATTTTATTTTCACGTCTGTGAATAAAATATGAAAAACAAAGTGCAAAGAATCACAGCTGACAAGACAGTCACTGACGTGAAGGAAGAAATATGTGAAGCATTGAATGTAAAGTTTCTGTCTGTTTATCAAAGATACTTTAAATGTTGAAGATACTTTAAATGTTGAAGATACTTTAAATGTTGAAGATACTTTAAATGTTGAAGATACTTTAAATGTTGAAGATACTTTAAATGTTGAAGATACTTTAAATGTTGAAGATACTTTAAATGTTGAAGATACTTTAAGTGATTAAGATACTTTAAGTGTTGCAGATACTTTAAATGTTGCAGATACTTTAAATGTTGCAGATACTTTAAATGTTGAAGATACTTTAAATGTTGAAGATACTTTAAATGTTGAAGATACTTTACGTGTTGAAGATACTTTAAATGTTGAAGATACTTTAAATGTTGAAGATACTTTAAGTGATGAAGATACTTTAAGTGTTGCAGATATTTTAAATGTTGAAGATACTTTAAATGTTGAAGATACTTTAAATGTTGAAGATACTTTACGTGTTGAAGATACTTTAAGTGTTGAAGATACTTTAAATGTTGAAGATACTTTAAATGTTGAAGATACTTTAAGTGTTTAAGATACTTTAAATGTTGAAGATACTTTAAATGTTGAAGATAATTTAAATGTTGAAGATACTTTAAATGTTGAAGATACTTTAAGTGTTGCAGATACTTTAAATATTGAAGATACTAATTCCAACCACAAAATAGAGCGAAAAACTAATGTCAAAGACCTGGGAGTGATCATGTCAGAGGATCTCACCTTCAAGGCCATAACACCGTAGCAACCACATCTGCTAGAAAAATGACAGGATGGATAATGAGAACCTTCAAAACTAGGGATGCCAAGCCCATGTTGACACTTTACAGATCGCTTGTTCTATCTAGGCTGGAATATTGCTGCACACTAACTGCACCTTTCAAGGCGGGTGAAATTGCTGACCTTGAAAATGTGCAGAGAACCTTCACGGCACGCATAAGTGCGATAAACCACCTCAATTACTGGGAACGCTTGAAGTTTCTAAACCTGTACTCCCTAGAACGCAGGCGGGAGAGATACATTGTTATATACACGTGGAAAATTCTCGAGGGACTAGTACCAAACTTGCACACGAGAATCACTCCCTACGAAAGCAAAAGACTCGGCAGGCGATGTAACATCCCCCCAATGAAGAGCAGGGGTGCCACTAGCACGTTGAGGGACAACACAATAAGTGTCATGGGCCCAAGATTGTTCAACTGCCTCCCAGCATACATCAGGAGGATTACCAACAAACCCCTGGCTGTCTTCAAGCAGGCACTGGACAGGCACCTAAAGTCGGTACCTGACCAGCCAGGCTGTGGTTCGTACGTTGGACTGCGTGCGGCCAGCAGTAACAGCCTGGTTGATCAGGCTCTGGTCCAACATGAGGCCTGGTCACAGACCGAGCCGCAGGGGCGTTTACCCCTGGAACTCTCTCCAGGTAAACTCCAGGTAAATGTAGAAGATACTTTAAGTGTTGAAGATACTTTAAGTGTTGACGATACTTTAAGTGTTGAAGATACTTTACGTGTTGAAGATACTTTACGTGTTGAAGATACTTTAAATGTTGAAGATACTTTAAGTGTTGAAGATACTTTAAATGTTGAAGATACTTTACGTGTTGAAGATACTTTACGTGTTGAAGATACTTTAAATGTTGAAGATACTTTACGTGTTGAAGATACTTTACGTGTTGAAGATACTTTAAGTGTTGAAGATACTTTAAATGTTGAAGATACTTTAAGTGTTGAAGATACTTTAAATGTTGAAGATACTTTAAATGTTGAAGATACTTTAAATGTTGAAGATACGTTAAGTGTTGAAGATACTTTAAGTGTTGAAGATACTTTAAGTGTTGAAGATATTTTAAGTGTTGCAGATACTTTAAATGTTGACGATACTTTAAATGTTGAAGATACTTTAAGTGTTGAAGATACTTTAAATGTTGAAGATACATTAAATGTTGAAGATACTTTAAATGTTGAAGATACTTTAAATGTAGATACTAAGAGTCCCAAAGAGCTCATTCAAAACGAGTATATTGAAAACTTCAAGATGGAAGTAGAGGAAGGTGGCACTTGACGTTGAGGCTGACATAAACAACTCTAAGGCTGAAGAAATACTTCCTGACATCCCTATGACTCATCTGAGTTTTCAGTTTCCTGCTGTGCCCTCTTATTCCTTAGTCACATTTGTGAATCATTCTGTGCCTTTCCACTCTATAATTCCTCTCAGTATTTTGAATGGTGTTATCATATATCCCCCCCCCTTGTCCTCCTGTTCTCCAGTGTCATCAGGATAGGTTCCCTTAACTTCTCCTCGTAGAACATAACCCTTAGCTCCGGGACTAGTCTTGTTGCAAACCTCTGCGCTTTCTCCAGTTTCTTGACATGCTTGACCAGGTGTGGGCTCCACCCTGATGCTGCGTACGCAAATCTGGGCCTGACGTACACAGTATACAGTGTCATGAAAGACTCCTCACTTAGATGTCTAAAAGCTAGTCTTAGATTTGCCAGACACGAGTTTGTTGCAGCTATTGTTAGTTGATGTGCACCTCAGGGGATATGCACAGTATAATGTTCACAGTGAGGTTTGCAGCTCGAGCCTGTACTTCGTCTGCGGTCTTCTTTGCCCTACCCAAAACTTCATAACTTTGTACTTGGTGGAGTTAAACTCCATAAGCTATTTGTCAGACCAGGTCTGTAGCCAGTCCAAATCTAGCTAACCAGTTTCCCTGAATCCCTTCACAAAATATTACCCTGCTCACATTCCAACTGCTCATCAAGTCCCAAAAACCATTCGTCTCCATTCACTCCTATCTAACAAGCTCACATGCCTGCTGCATGTCCAAGCCTCTTGCACACCCCCTCTCGTGTAGGGGGGGGGTTGCAGAGGTGGAGTCGCAGCTCCTGGCCCTGCCTCCTGGCCTGCCACTTGCCAGATTCACATCCTTCTAGCCTCGAGGACTCTATCGTACCTGCTCTTAAAACTATGTATGGAGCCTGCTGCCTCCATCACTTCTTAATCGAGGTCATTCTACTTCCCGACCAACCTCAGACTGAAGAAATACTTTCTGATCTCCCTGTGACTCATCTGTATCTTTGACTTCCAGGTGTGCTCCCGAGTACCCGTTTCCCGCCTCTCAAGCTGCCTGTCCCTGTCTTTCCTATTAACCCCTCCCCGTTATTCTGGTCTGCACTTTAAATTTATGGGATGAAGGGAGATGGGGGGATAGAGGGGACTTGTAGGGAAGATGAGTACGGATGGAGGGGACTTGTAGGGAAGATGAGTAGGGATGAAGGGAGATGGGGGGATAGAGGGGACTTGTAGGGAAGATGAGTAGGGATGGAGGGGACTTGTCAGCTTGTATTATCGTCATTAATTTTACTCTGACTCTATCTCTTTCGTCAGGTCATTCACTCATACAAAAAAAAGGGCACCTGCCTTAGTACTGATCCTTGTGGAACCCCACTCGCCACGTGCACCCATTCCGATATCTCTTCATGAACCATCATTCGTTGTTTCTTTTTTGTCAGGTATGTCTTGATCCATTGTAGTGCTTTCCCTGTTATTCCTGCCTGCTCATCTAGCGTTTGAACCAATCTCTTGTGCAGTACTATGTCAAAAGCCTTCTTACAGTCCAAGAAAATGCAATATACCAATCCCTCTCTCCCCTGTATTACTTCTGTTACCTTGTCGTAGAGTTCCAGTAGGTTTGTGACAGGATTTTCTATCCCTGAAGCTCTTTTCAAGGTGGTCCACCAATCTTCTCTTGATAATCTTCTCCATAACTTTACATACTATAAACATCAGTGACACTGGTCTGTAGTTTAATGCTGTCTGTCTCCTTTCTTAAAAATTGGGATTACATTTGCTGTCTTCCACACCTCTGGTAGTTGCCCCTTTTCAATAAACTTGTTGAAGATTGTTCCTCTGATCCCTTTATCAGGACCCACGGAGAGATATTATCTGGTCTCACCGCCTTCGAGGAATCTAGCTCACATATCAGCTTCTTCACCTCCTCCTAGGTTGTGTGCATTGTGTCTAACACTTGCTGGTGCACTCTACCGCCTCGGTTTACTGGAAGCCTTTCTGTCTCCTCTGAGAATACCTCGCTAAATCTCACGCTGAGCTCTTCACAGACTTCCTGCTCATTCCTTGTGAGCTCACCGCCTTCCTTCTTTGATCTGATTACCTTGTCTTTGACTGTTGTGTGTGTGTGTGTGTGTGTGTGTGTGTACTCATCTATTAGTGGTTGCAGGGATCGAATCATAGTCCCTGGCCCCGCCTCTTCGCTAGTTGCAACTAGTTCCACTCTTTCCCTGCTCCAAGAACCATATCATACCTCTTCTTATAGCTATGTATGATGTGTGTGTGTGTGTGTGCATGTTTGTGTGTGAGCGTGTGTGCATGTGTGTGTGTGTATATATGTGTGTGAGCGAGTGTGTGTGTGTGTGTGTGAGCGTGTGCATGTGCATGTGTGTGTGTATATATGTGTGTGAGCGAGTGTGCATGTGTGTGTGTGTATATATGTGTGTGAGCGAGTGTGTGTGTGTGTGTGTGAGCGTGTGCATGTGCATGTGTGTGTGTATATATGTGTGTGAGCGAGTGTGTGTGTGTGTGTGTGAGCGTGTGCATGTGCATGTGTGTGTGTATATATGTGTGTGAGCGAGTGTGCATGTGTGTGTGTGTATATATGTGTGTGAGCGAGTGTGTGTGTGTGTGTGTGAGCGTGTGCATGTGCATGTGTGTGTGTATATATGTGTGTGAGCGAGTGTGTGTGTGTGTGTGTGAGCGTGTGCATGTGCATGTGTGTGTGTATATATGTGTGTGAGCGAGTGTGTGTGTGTGTGTGAGCGTGTGCATGTGCATGTGTGTGTGTATATATGTGTGTGAGCGAGTGTGTGTGTGTGTGTGTGAGCGTGTGCATGTGCATGTGTGTGTGTATATATGTGTGTGAGCGAGTGTGTGTGTGTGTGTCGGTATGCTGGTGTATGCGTGTGGTCTAGTTTTTTTGCGGATGAGTTGCAAACACAGAGAGTGTGTTTTTTTTTGTGTCAGCTTAAGATTGGTTTAAGTGATTAGTTACATAAACACTGTGTTTGTGTCTAGTGACTCTCTTAATAACTATAATCTCTAATGAAACTAAAATCAAAGTTTGTTTTGTAAATTAAGACTTAAGACAAAAATATTGTTTCATTTTGACTAAACTGGGATTTTTGTTGCCATAAAATGTGAGAATTTAAAAAAAAAATCGAATATTGATTAACATTATTGTGTAGGATAACTTAATGTCTAAAATTCAGTGGTACCCAGGATTTCGTCAATTTTTCGTTCCAGAAGGCTGTTCGAATGCCGTTACCGAACGAATTTGTTCCCATAAGGACGAATGTAAATTAGATTAGTCCGTTTCAGACCCCGAAAAATACACTTACAAAAGCAGTTACAAAAATACACTTACAAAAGCACTTACAAAAAAATACACTTACATAATTGTTCGAGTTGGGAGCTGTACGAAATCCGGGGTACCACTGTATATTTTTATACACACCAGTCAGTGTGTATAACCTGCCGTTTAATACAAATGTATTTCATATAGATCACTAAGACTGCAACCCACATAACAAGAAGCATATATATATTATCACACATCAAACAATGTAGAAATATATGCTAAAAAGTTATTTTATTACACATTTCGACGATTTAGAGCGATGTGAAGCATCTTTTGACATACACTTCAGTTTTTAAGCTGAAACACATAAGTTGTCACACTTTTAATAGAGGGATTCCAGTAATGTCCCCTCGTATATACACTGACAGATATACGTACACCTATATACTCTGTATATTTCAATTATACCTTCAAAAATAAACGAACTCTATAGTTTCTTACCAGCCTGGACTTGTTGTCTTCCCTCCTCCATAGTTTCTTACCAGCCTGGACTTGTTGTCTTCCCTCCTCCATAGTTTCTTACCAGCCTGGACTTGTTGTCTTCCCTCCTCTATAGTTTCTTACCAGCCTGGACTTGTTGTCTTCCCTCCTCTATAGTTTCTTACCAGCCTGAGCTTGTTGTCTTCCCTCCTCCATAGTTTCTTACCAGCCTGGACTTGTTGTCTTCCCTCCTCCATAGTTTCTTACCAGCCTGGACTTGTTGTCTTCCCTCCTCTATAGTTTCTTACCAGCCTGGACTTGTTGTCTTCCTCCTCTATAGTTTCTTACCAGCCTGAGCTTGTTGTCTTCCCTCCTCCATAGTTTCTTACCAGCCTGGACTTGTTGTCTTCCCTCCTCCATAGTTTCTTACCAGCCTGGACTTGTTGTCTTCCCTCCTCCATAGTTTCTTACCAGCCTGGACTTGTTGTCTTCCCTCCTCTATAGTTTCTTACCAGCCTGGACTTGTTGTCTTCCCTCCTCCATAGTTTCTTACCAGCCTGGACTTGTTGTCTTCCCTCCTCCACAGTTTCTTACCAGCCTGGGCTTGTTGTCTTCCCTCCTCCATAGTTTCTTACCAGCCTGGACTTGTTGTCTTCCCTCCTCTATAGTTTCTTACCAGCCTGGACTTGTTGTCTTCCCTCCTCTATAGTTTCTTACCAGCCTGGACTTGTTGTCTTCCCTCCTCCATAGTTTCTTACCAGCCTGGACTTGTTGTCTTCCCTCCTCCATAGTTTCTTACCAGCCTGGACTTGTTGTCTTCCCTCCTCCATAGTTTCTTACCAGCCTGAGCTTGTTGTCTTCCCTCCTCCATAGTTTCTTACCAGCCTGAGCTTGTTGTCTTCCCTCCTCTATAGTTTCTTACCAGCCTGGACTTGTTGTCTTCCCTCCTCTATAGTTTCTTACCAGCCTGGACTTGTTGTCTTCCTCCTCCATAGTTTCTTACCAGCCTGGGCTTGTTGTCTTCCTCCTCCATAGTTTCTTACCAGCCTGGACTTGTTGTCTTCCCTCCTCCATAGTTTCTTACCAGCCTGGACTTGTTGTCTTCCTCCTCCATAGTTTCTACCAGCCTGAGCTTGTTGTCTTCCCTCCTCTATAGTTTCTTACCAGCCTGGACTTGTTGTCTTCCCTCCTCCATAGTTTCGTACCAGCCTGGACTTGTTGTCATCCCTCCTCTATAGTTTCTTACCAGCCTGGACTTGTTGTCTTCCCTCCTCCATAGTTTCTTACCAGCCTGGACTTGTTGTCTTCCCTCCTCTATAGTTTCTTACCAGCCTGGACTTGTTGTCTTCCCTCCTCCATAGTTTCTTACCAGCCTGGACTTGTTGGCTTCCCTCCTCCATAGTTTCTTACCAGCCTGGACTTGTTGTCTTCCCTCCTCCATAGTTTCTTACCAGCCTGGACTTGTTGTCTTCCCTCCTCCATAGTTTCTTACCAGCCTGGACTTGTTGTCTTCCCTCCTCTATAGTTTCTTACCAGCCTGGACTTGTTGTCTTCCCTCCTCCATAGTTTCTTACCAGCCTGAGCTTGTTGTCTTCCCTCCTCCATAGTTTCTTACCAGCCTGGACTTGTTGTCTTCCCTCCTCCATAGTTTCTTACCAGCCTGAGCTTGTTGTCTTCCCTCCTCTATAGTTTCTTACCAGCCTGGACTTGTTGTCTTCCCTCCTCCATAGTTTCTTACCAGCCTGAGCTTGTTGTCTTCCCTCCTCCATAGTTTCTTACCAGCCTGGACTTGTTGTCTTCCCTCCTCTATAGTTTCTTACCAGCCTGGACTTGTTGTCTTCCCTCCTCCATAGTTTCTTACCAGCCTGAGCTTGTTGTCTTCCCTCCTCTATAGTTTCTTACCAGCCTGGACTTGTTGTCTTCCCTCCTCCATAGTTTCTTACCAGCCTGAGCTTGTTGTCTTCCCTCCTCCATAGTTTCTTACCAGCCTGAGCTTGTTGTCTTCCCTCCTCTATAGTTTCTTACCAGCCTGGACTTGTTGTCTTCCCTCCTCCATAGTTTCTTACCAGCCTGGACTTGTTGTCTTCCCTCCTCCATAGTTTCTTACCAGCCTGGACTTGTTGTCTTCCCTCCTCCATAGTTTCTTACCAGCCTGAGCTTGTTGTCTTCCCTCCTCCATAGTTTCTTACCAGCCTGGACTTGTTGTCTTCCCTCCTCCATAGTTTCTTACCAGCCTGGGCTTGTTGTCTTCCCTCCTCCATAGTTTCTTACCAGCCTGAGCTTGTTGTCTTCCCTCCTCCATAGTTTCTTACCAGCCTGAGCTTGTTGTCTTCCCTCCTCCATAGTTTCTTACCAGCCTGGGCTTGTTGTCTTCCCTCCTCCATAGTTTCTTACCAGCCTGAGCTTGTTGTCTTCCCTCCTCCATATTTTCTTACCAGCCTGGACTTGTTGTCTTCCCTCCTCCATAGTTTCTTACCAGCCTGAGCTTGTTGTCTTCCCTCCTCCATAGTTTCTTACCAGCCTGAGCTTGTTGTCTTCCCTCCTCTATAGTTTCTTACCAGCCTGAGCTTGTTGTCTTCCCTCCTCCATAGTTTCTTACCAGCCTGGACTTGTTGTCTTCCCTCCTCCATAGTTTCTTACCAGCCTGAGCTTGTTGTCTTCCCTCCTCCATAGTTTCTTACCAGCCTGAGCTTGTTGTCTTCCCTCCTCCATAGTTTCTTACCAGCCTGGGCTTGTTGTCTTCCCTCCTCCATAGTTTCTTACCAGCCTGGGCTTGTTGTCTTCCCTCCTTTATAGTTTCTTACCAGCCTGGACTTGTTGTCTTCCCTCCTCCCTAGTTTCTTACCAGCCTGGACTTGTTGTCTTCCCTCCTCCATAGTTTCTTACCAGCCTGGGCTTGTTGTCTTCCCTCCTCCATAGTTTCTTACCAGCCTGGACTTGTTGTCTTCCCTCCTCTATAGTTTCTTACCAGCCTGGGCTTGTTGTCTTCCCTCCTCCATAGTTTCTTACCAGCCTGGGCTTGTTGTCTTCCCTCCTCAATAGTTTTTTACCAGCCTGGGCTTGTTGTCTTCCCTCCTCCATAGTTTCTTACCAGCCTGAGCTTGTTGTCTTCCCTCCTCTATAGTTTCTTACCAGCCTGGACTTGTTGTCTTCCCTCCTCTATAGTTTCTTACCAGCCTGGGCTTGTTGTCTTCCCTCCTCTATAGTTTCTTACCAGCCTGGGCTTGTTGTCTTCCATCCTCCATAGTTTCTTACCAGCCTGAGCTTGTTGTCTTCCCTCCTCTATAGTTTCTTACCAGCCTGGACTTGTTGTCTTCCCTCCTCTATAGTTTCTTACCAGCCTGGGCTTGTTGTCTTCCCTCCTCTATAGTTTCTTACCAGCCTGGGCTTGTTGTCTTCCCTCCTCCATAGTTTCTTACCAGCCTGGGCTTGTTGTCTTCCCTCCTCCATAGTTTCTTACCAGCCTGGGCTTGTTGTCTTCCCTCCTCCATGTTTCTCTGACGCCAGGCTGAAACTGAATACGATTTTGAGTTGTCCAAAATCTGAAATCCTTCGAATGCTTAAGTGGCAGCCAAGCGACTGTTACCCGACCATCATTGTCAGGAGAAATATTATCATCGTTACTCTACAAAACCTTGAATAGTAATATTCATTTTTGGATCCAAAGATCGTTCTCTCGACGATAGTCAAGATCAGACGTACGTTGCTGAAAAAGCTCTTTTTTAGGGACAACGTTTCACCCTGTGTAGAACTTTGTCAAGTCATGACTCTATGAGTCATTACATGGGGCGAAGCGGTATTAACCTTGGTAGTTATATTGACAAGTAAGGAAACAGTGAGACATGTTTATTAAACTTAAGACGATTCTGTCCTGAGACCTGGATCGTTTTTAGTATATATATACATATATATATATATATATATATATATATATATATATATATATATATATATATATATATATATATATATATATATCATTATACAGCAGGATTCGAACTTGAACTTACACTCTTCTTTAGCCAACAGCAGGTTCGAATCCTGCTGTGGACTGAGAGATAATGTTTGTAAATAATTTCTCCCATTTTTGAACTGTTAAGGTGTGATAGATTTCTTCAGCATTCGATGGTTTCCAGCTTTTTGATTAACGGTGTTACTGGAAGTGATTAACGAAGCTTCCAGGCATTTTGAACGTCGAGTTCTATAATGATAAGATGTGTCTCTTTCTTATTCATGAGATATCCAAATGAGTTCCTGTTGAGGACACAGGCGTCGCGCCAGGTACTCCTGTTGCAGGTGTCTTCATGTTCGCTCAGGCAGATAAACAGATAGACTTATGTCCGTGTTTCTTGGCACAATGTAAACAAAGGGATCGTGCAGACGCTGCTGTGGAAATTAGGGGCGTGGGACTCTGTGCCTTAGTGAGGTCCTTGATCAACGATATAGTCACAGTGGTTACCTTGATGCTTCAACTTCTGCTCATAGGAGCACTACGAAGTGCTTGACGGAAGGTTCCATTGGGGTTTTGTTGAGGATGTACTGAGCTTTGATCTTCAAGTGCTGGATGAAGGACGAAGTGAAATGAAGACATGTTAAGGTTTGCATTATATAGACACATTCCTCCTGAGGGAAAGTAAGGGCTGGTGATGCTGATACAAGTGTCATGGTGTGAACAGTAGTGTAAACAACCGTCCTTGTCCGATGTTGCCAATATACTACGAAGGAAAGGTTTTCATTGACTAGAGACCTGCACTAGATGACGTCAAGGAAAGGGAGTCTTCTCTCTCTTCTTTCAGGCTCCAAAATGAACTTTAATACCCAGGACCTCCTCAGCTGTGTTGACGAAGTCAACGTCTTAGTCATAAAACAGTGTCAAGAATGATAATGCTGAATTTCTGGGTCTCCAGGTTCTCCATGATGGAGTTGACAAGCACAACACTGAGGGTGCTGCACAGCGCCATCATGAAAATTTTTCTGTAGCGGTTATCTCGGTACTTGAAGATGTGAAGCTCAACACAAAGATCCAATAGACTAAGGAAATTCTGGAGAGATACTGGGAGAACATGGCCGTCGGTCAGCCTCTAGTCTCAGAATATTGATGGCAAGGTCCGGTACTTTGCAAGATGACTCCAGTATCTTCTTCCTGGGCAACCAAAGCCAGCATGTTTTCATGGCTTCTCTAAGTCACATCTCTCTATGTTCTATCACCTCGAGCATAGGAAGAGCTCCTCATGGGTTAGCAGGGATCCTTGCAACGTACTTCTCTGCATTACTATGCACCATTAATCAGGTACACCTTGCACCTCCCACACTTCCAGTTTGAACGTTAAGAGCAAGGGTATTATGGCTTCTTACGATACCGATACCAAATCTTTTTTTCGGCACTTCACAGAGGCTCGCCTACTATCAAAATTTCCCAAGGTTTCATCTTACTAATAGACATAAATATCAACGTTAACGTCTTTAAGACTCAAGATAACTACTACAGAGAAAGTTTCAGGATGGCAATGGACAGCCTCTTAGACTGTGCCAGTTTCTTCACGGAGATGTTGGAGGCCGCCAAGTTCATCACTTTCGTTCCCAACACTTTCCTGGCTATGATACGTTAACGAAATTTTGCAGTTCTTTGCCAGCTGTTTTAATGATCTCTCGTGTAGTCGATAGTCTTTCAACCTAACAGACTAGCTAACCAACTAATCACAGCAGCCAGTTGGCCTTCGTCAGCTATCTTTTCATATATATATTTTATTTTATTGCTTCACATTTTCTTGTTGCAAATAAAGCTGAGCGGGAGACTAAATTAATGCAATATAAATGCGTGACTGACTGGGTCGACTCATTTCCAAATTCTCTTTTTCATTTTAGGCTGTTGGTTCTTCTTTTCAAAACTATTTGTATTACCTACTTTATATTTGAACATTAGAACTTGCAATATTTTGTAGGGATTGTATTAGCATAGTCACCCAGCCTACTCGCGTTTGTGACTGTCTTTTAAGAGTAAGAGTGAGTTATGTATGAGGGAAGGTATAAGAGCAGGGTACCCACATGTCTTGAAGTGAGTAATGTATGAGGGAAGGTATAAGAGCAGGGTACCCACATGTCTTGAAGTGAGTAATGTATGAGGGAAGGTATAAGAGCAGGGTACCCACATGTCTTGAAGTGAGTAATGTATGAGGGAAGGTATAAGAGCAGGGTACCCACATGTCTTGAAGTGAGTAATGTATGAGGGAAGGTATAAGAGCAGGGTACCCACATGTCTTGAAGTGAGTAATGTATGAGGGAAGGTATAAGAGCAGGGTACCCACATGTCTTGAAGTGAGTAATGTATGAGGGAAGGTATAAGAGCAGGGTACCCACATTTCTTGAAGTGAGTAATGTATGAGGGAAGGTATAAGAGCAGGGTACCCACATGTCTTGAAGTGAGTAATGTATGAGGGAAGGTATAAGAGCAGGGTACCCACATGTCTTGAATTGGGTCTCCTAAATATGATTTTTTTTTTTAAATAATTAATTAGGATCCAAATAATGTACTGCCTACAATAGTGAAAAAAGTCATGTTGAAAAACAAGCTTTTATTAGAACAAGTCTTCTGTGAACGTTTCTCTCAGCGTATAGCTCTAGTATGTCTCTTCACCAATGAATTTACAAGCAAAGAGTTGTTACCTTCACCTTAGTTCACAACAGCGGCCAACTTTAAGACCTGCCACTACCCCCTTCCCACGACTCAGAGCCCTGGAAACTATATATTAAGGGTGGAACAGGCGTCAGCAAGAGCCGACTTTACTTTTCGCCCAGCCCGGGAATCGAATCCGGGCACCTTTGGTTGTGAGCCCGAGAGGTTTACCATTGAGCAATATCCCTGACGTTCACTGCTAAGCTGAGGTAATATTTTCCATTTCCTGATGTTATTCATAATATTTTTTTGGCGTAATTAATATTAGTTTATGCTTATATACACTCAGTTGGCACCTTACTAGGTACATTTGCTCGTTAATACAAATATCTTATCAGCTAATCACATGGCACCACCTGAGTGCCTAAAAATATACAGACATGGTTAAGAGCTTCATTTGTTTTTCATATCAAACATGAGAATAAGAATTAAATGTGATCTAAGTGACTTTGACCGTAGAGTGATTGTTTGTGCCAGACAGGGGACCGTGGAGTGATTCTTGGTGCCAGACAGGGTGGTTTGGGTGTCTCAGATCCGCTGAGCTCCTGAGACTGTCACCCACAAGTCTTCAGAATTTACAAATAATGTTGTGAAAAAATACAAAACATCCGGCGAGTGGCAGTTCTGTGGACGACAGCGCCTAGTTGATGAGAGACGTTAGAAGGGAATGGCCAGTCTGGATGAAGCTGACAGGAAGGTGACCGAAACTCAAATAACAACGTGTTACAATAGTTGTATACAGAAGAGCATCTCTGCTCGCATACGTTGAACCTTGAAGTGGATGAGGTACAGCAGCAGAACACCGCGCTGGGTTCCACTCCCGTCAGCTAAGAACACCAAACCGAGGCTACAGTGAGCACAGACTCACCAAAACTGGACAGCTGAAGACTGGAAAAACGTCATCTGGTCTTAGGAATCACCATTTATTCTGCGACATGTAGATGGTTGGCTCAAAATTTGACATAAACCTTTCTGATGTGGTGGAACGGGAGATTCCTGGCATGAATGTCTACCCGACAGATCTACAGCAACTGTGTGATTCTAGTCATGTCGACATGGACCAGGAGCTCTCAGGAATGTTTCAGCACCTTGTTGAAACTATGCCATGAAAAATTCATCCGATCTAAGGGCAAAATGGAAGCAATACTCAGTACTAGAAGGGTGTACCTAATAAAGTGGCCACAGGGTGCACATGTTATTGCTTCGTTGTGTTTTGCATTTGGCAAAACACGATTTACATTATTATTATTATTATTATTATTATTATTATTATTATTATTGTTATTATTATTATTATTATTATTATTGTTATTATTATTATTATTATTATTATAATTATTATTATTATTATTATTATTATTATTATTATTATTATTATTATTATTATTATTATTATTATTACTATTATTATTATTATTATTATTATTATATGGAGGTTAGAGAGTGCAGACTGCTCATCTCAGGTCTCAGAAAGTGAGAGAGGTATCGCCGGAATATGATGGGAAACAATCTAAGTCAGTCAGTCATCTTAGCTAAGAAAGTTACACAAACAAACGCATCCTCGGGTTTATTTTTCTTCGGAGATTCGAACTGGGCTCTGGGAAAATGACAATCCAGCATTTTCAAACAGACCCATAGCTCGAGTGTCCGGAAAACCTGTGGATAGTCACAAGAGACGACTATCATAGTTCCACATCTCAAAGGAGCGTGCATATTCCTGCAGTTTGTGACTGGCATCCCCGCCGTCGCTGTCAGACTGGCAGTTTAAAAATAATAATAATAATAATAATAATAATAATAATAATAATAATAAACAACTAATAATATTTATTTCTACACGTACATGTACAACATATACAGACCTTGTTGACATCAATAACACACTACATGGAAAGCCCCTGGTTATGTACAGCATTTCGGCCAAATTAGGTTAATTTTGTCCCCAGGATGCGACCCACACCAGTAAGATAATAACCAGGTTATCTAGGTGAAGAGGGGCAGCAGGTGTCTTGAGAAAACACGTCCTAATGTTGCCACCCGTACCGGGGATCGAACCACGGAGCTAAGTGCATTACCAACCCAGCTACGGGATACCGTGAGGAATACCTAATCAAAAAGAAGAGTAAGTAAGCCAAATAAGATACATTGAATTTAAAATTAAAAACGACAAAGGAATCAGATAAAATTGCAAGTAACTTACGAAGAAATGAAAGCCACACACACACACACACACACACACACACACACACACACACACACACAACACACACACACACACACACACACACACACACACACAGCACCAGTTTGGAACCCACACCTAGCCAAGCACGTAAAGAAGCTAGAGAAAGTGCAAAGGTTTGCAACAAGACTAGTCCCGGAGCTAAGGGGTATGTCCTACGAGGGGAGGTTAAGGGAAATCGACCTGACGACACTGGAGGACAGGAGAGATAGAGGGGACATGATAACGACATATAAAATACTGAGAGGAATTGACAAGGTGGACAGAGACAGAATGTTCCAGAGATGGGACACAGCAACAAGGGGACACAGTTGGGAGTTGAAGACTCAGATGAATCACAGGGATGTTAGGAAGTATTTCTTCAGTCACAGAGTTGTCAGGAAGTGGAATAGTTTGGGAAGCGATGTAGTGGAGGCAGGTTCCATACATAGCTTTAAGAAGAGGTATGATAAAGCTCATGGCGCAGGAAGAGTGACCCAGTAGCGGCTAGTGAAGAGGCGGGGCCAGGAGCTATGACTCGACCCCTGCAACCACAACTAGGTGAGTACACACACACACACACACACACACACACACACACACACTAAGAAAGGAAAGAGAAACGAGGCACTAAACTATAGACCAGTGTCACTGACGTATATACTGCCAAAGTCTTGGAGAAGGTTATCAGGAGGAGAGTGGTGGAGCACCTGGAACTGAACAAGATTATAAACGACAACCAGCACGGATTCAAGGAAGGCAAATCCTGTGTCACAAACCTCCTGGAGTTTTATGACAAGGTAACAGAGGTAAGACACGAGAGAGAAGGGTGGGTTGACTGCATTTTCTTGGACTGCAGGAAGGCCTTCGATACAGTTCCTCACAAGAGATTAGTGCAGAAGCTAGAGGATCAGGCACATATACCAGGAAGGGCACTGCAATGAATCAGAGAATACCTGACAGGGAGGCAACAACGAGTCATGGTACGTGATGAGGTATCACAGTGAGCGCCTGTGACGAGCGGGGTTCCACAAGGGTCAGTCCTAGGACCAGTGCAATTTTTGGTATATGTGAATGACATGATGAAAGGGATAGACTCAGAAATGTCCCTGTTCGCAGATGATGTGAAGTTAATGAGGAGAATTAAATCAGATGAGGATCAGGCAGGACTACAAAGAGACCTGGACATACTGGACACCTGGTCCAGCAACTGGCTTCTCGAATTTAACCCCGCTAAATGCAAAGTCATGAAGATCGGGGAAGGGCAAAGAAGACCGCAGACAGAGTATAGTCTAGGTGGCCAAAGACTGCAAACCTCACTCAAGGAGAAATATCTTTGGGTGAGTATAACACCAAGCACGTCTCCGGAAGCACACATCAACCAGATAACTGGTGCAGCATATGGGCGCCTGGCAAACCTGAGAATAGCGTTCCGATACCTTAGTAAGGAATCGTTTAAGACACTGTACACCGTGTACGTCAGGCCCATACTAGAGTATGCAGCACCAGTTTTGAACCCACACCTGGTCAAGCACGTCAAGAAATTAGAGAAAGTGCAAAGGTTTTAAACAAGGTTAGTTCCGGAGCTACGGGGTATGTTCTATGAAGAAAGGTGTATATTAACTCTAGCATGTGTATAATGACATCATTTGTGCTCTTGTTGGTCCTGAATCCAAACTGACAGGGGTTGAGTACGTTGTGTGAGACAAGGTAGGAATAGATCTGTCTCTGAATTAATTTTTCGAAGATTTTAGAAAGCAGTGGTTAAGGGAAATCGGCCTGACGACACTGGAGGACAGGAGGGTTAGGGAAGACATGATAACGACATACAAAATACTGCGTGGAATAGATAAGGTGGACAGAGACAGGATGTTCCAGAGAGGGGACACAGAAACAAGGGGTCACAATTGGAAGTTGAAGACTCTGATGAGTCAAAGGGATGTTAGGAAGTATTTCTTCAGTCACAGAGTTGTCAGGAAGTGGAATAGTCTGGCAAGTGAGGTAGTGGAGGCAGGAACCATACATAGCTTTAAGACGAGGTATGATAAAGCTCATGGAGCAGGGAGAGAGAGGGAGGGGCCAGGAGCTGAGTCTCGACACCTGCAACCACAAATAGGTGAGTACACACACACACACACAATTTTTACACAGATCTGCAGGAACTAGAGCATCCTAACAGGATAAAAAAAGGGATCTCAAAAGGGAGGATGTAAAGACAAGGGAACCAAGGATGGCTGGTATGAAAAGAAAGAATGGGTAGAAAGGCTCAAGAACAAAATGGATCAAGAATGGAAAAAAAAAATTAAATAAGCTTTGCAATAACATGTTAGAGAGGCTATCTGCAGAGAGCAAGAAGTGGGAATCAGGAGCTGTACCTGCTGAGGCAAAGATACAGAGATTGGAGGAAGAACTGGATGTGCTGAAGCAGGATATATAGAAGAGGTCCAAAAGGAGCAAAGTGACTGAAATGGGAACATCAGCAGTCAGCGAGGGGACTGAAGGAGGGGATGGAGCTATGAAGTCCCTTGCAAAAGTAATATCAGGCCATCAGGGTGTCCAGATAAGGGAAACAATAATGGAGATGCTTAAATCAGATCCAGAGATATGGAGGGAAAAGAAATGGGAAGAAGAGAGGGAGAGGTTATTAATTTTTCACATGCTTCAGGAGGCTGAAGGGAAGATGTATGATGAAAGAATGCATTGGGAGGAAAATGAGATTAAGAGCATCATTGCCATTAACAGGAGAGATGGACATGTCTCAGGTAGAAAATGTTCATAGACTTGGGGGTATTCGAGAGAAAAAAAATCGACCAATTAAATTGACATTCAAGACAGAAGTGGTACGGAACAGGACACTGCAACAGAAGCCACTGTTAAAGAACTCCCAAGAATATCAACGAGTGTACCTCAATTGAGACAGAACGCGAAAAGAAAGAGAACAACTGAGAGTGAGAGTAAGAAGAAACCAGTGAAAGGAGAGAGAGATAGGACAGGCTACGACAGACAAGAAAGCTCAGCCTCCAGGGAACACCAAACACAAATGCTTACAGAATCCCCTCAACCCCTGTCATCCCAAATCAACCAAACACAATAATCAGAAACAAACCACACTTCATAGCCCCCCAAGCACTAATTTCACAATCACAGCAGCCTCCCATAATGTTCCTCCCTGCCTCCCACATCCCCAGTCTGCACCATCCTCTTCCCCCTAAAATACAATACTGGAAAGGAAGATGGAATGCATATGGAATAACAATTAAGAGTGAGGAGTGGCAAGAACGAATCATTGATGCATCCCCTAACATCATAGCACTAACAGAGACAAAACTTACAGGGATGATAACAGATGAAATTTTTCCAACTGGATATCAGATCCTGTGGAAAGACAAAGAGAACAAAGGAGGAGGAAGAGTGGGACTGCTCATAGTGGAGTTTTGAGGAAATGGGAGGAATGGATAGAGGGGAAGCAAGTGAATTCATTGTAGGAACACTTCAGACTGGGGATCCAAAGGTGATGATAGAAGTGATGTATAACTCACCACCACAGAACAGCAGGAGGCCAAGACAAGAGTATGGTGAGTGCAATAGAGCAATGGTAGATACACTAGCTGAAGTGGCCAGAAGGGCTCATATGGGTAGGACAAAATTACTTATTATGGGAGAGCCACATAGGGAACCAGAAACGTAGAGGGCTAAGATGCTGGAGACTGTATTGGAAAGCTTCATGCACCAACATATTAGGGAGAGAGAGTAGAGGATGTTGCGGCAAGGTTGCAACATATTCACCTTGAACAGTTCAGACATAGGGGATATCTCACACGAAAGACCCTTTGTTTTGAATACCTTGTGGAGTTAACAGTGGAGAATGCAGCAGCGCGAGAACAACTAGAGAAGCCTAACTTCAAAAAAGGGGACTACATAGGCACGAGAAGATTCCTGCATGAAGTGCAGTGGGAAAGAGAACTAGAGGGAAAGACAGTAAATGAAATGATGGAACTAGTGACCACTAAGTGCAGGGAGGCAGAGACGAAGTTCATACCAAAGGGTAACAGAAAAACTGGTAAGACCAGAGTGAGCCCATGGTTTAACTGGAGGTGTAAAGAGGCCAAAACCAAGTGTGCTAGAGCATGGAAAAAGTATAGAAGGTAAAGGACTCAAAGAAAACAAGGAGTTCAGCAGAAAAACCAGAAACGAGTATGCAGGGATAAGGAGAGAAGCCCAGAGGCAATATGAGAATGACATAGCGTCAACAGCCAAATCTGAACCAAAGTTGTTATACAGTCACATTAGGAGGAAAACAGCAGTCAAGGACCAGGTAATCAGGCTGAGGAAAGAGGGAGGGGAGCTGACAAAGAGTGACCAGGAAGTATGTGATGAACTTAACACAAGATTTAGTTTTTACAGTAGAGACAGAAATACTTCCAGAAAACCGTGGAGGTAGGGTGCACCAGCAGATGATGGACACAGTACACATAGCCAAGGAGGAGGTGAAGAAACTGCTAGGTGAAATAGATACCTCGAAGGCGGTGGGCCCGGATAACATATAAGTAAGTTTATTCAGGTATACACAAATACAGTTACATAGATTATCATACATAGCAGCATATGTGTAGAGAACCTAGGATAACCCAAAAAAGTCAGACAGAGTGACTTATTTCCCATTTTGGTCCTTTTAATACCTTATTATGATACTGTAAAGGAGGTAATATCTTATTATTATTATACTATAAAGGAGATATACTTGGAATAAGGCAAAATGAGTTATTTATATTTACATGTGTGTTAGCTAAAAAAAATCATTCTCCTTCCTTTCTGTCGCTACATTCATTAGGTACCTTTTGGCTCTCTTCTTGAACTGGTTCATGCTATGACTGGCTTTGACATGTGCAGGCAGTCTGTTCCATTTCTTTATTGCTGTACACTAAAAGGTGTTTGAAGCCTGGTCACTGACTGTGGGTACTACAAAGTTGTGCTCTCTCCCCCTAGTACTATGACTGCTTTGGTTCCCAGCCTTGACAAAATTGGCAGCAAGATATTCTGGACACTGTTTGTGAGCAATTTTATAAACTTGATTTAATTTAAGTTGTTTTACTCTGTCTTCAATATTCAGCATATTCAATTGTTGTAATTCATCCTGGCCTCCTAATCCTCATCCTCATCCACAGCACCGTGTCTTCCTTTGCAGATGACACCCGAATTTGCATGACAGTGTCCACCATTGAAGACACTGCAAGACTCCAGGTGGACATCAACCAAATCTTTAAATGGGCAGCAGAAAACAATATGAAGTACAATGGTGAGAAATTTCAATTACTCCGATATGGAAAACGTGAGGAAATTAAAACTACATCGGTGTATAAAAAAAAAATCCAACCACACAATAGAGCGAAAAACTAATGTAAAAGACCTGGGAGTAATCATGTCAGAGGATCTCACCTTCAAAGATCATAACATTGTATCAATCGCATCTGCTAGAAAAATAATAGGATGGCTAATGAAAACCTTCAAAACTAGGGATGCCAAGCCCATGATGACACTCTTCAGGTCGCTTGTTCTATCTAGGCTGGAATATTACTGCACCTTTCAAGGCAGGTGAAATTGCTGACCTAGAAAATGTACAGAGAACCTTCACGGCACACATAACTGAGATAAAACATCTCAATTACTGGGAACGTTTCAAGTTCCTCAACCTGTACTCCCTAGAACGTAGGTGGGAGAGATACATTATTATATACACTTGGAAAATCCTAGAGGGATTAGTACCAAACTTGCACATGAAAATCACTCCCTACGAAAGCAAAAGACTCGGCAGACGATGCAACATCCCCCCAATGAAAAGCAGGGGTGCCACTAGCACGATAAGAGACAACACAATAAGTGTCAGGGGCCCAAGACTATTCAACTGCCTCCCAGCATACATAAGGGGATTACCAATAGACCCCTGGCTGTCTTCAAGATGACGCTGGACAGACACCTAAAGTCAGTACTTGACCAGCCGGGCTGTGGTTTGTACGTCGGGTTGCGTGAGGCCAACAGTAACAGCGTGGTTGATCACACTCTGATCCACTATGAGGTCTGGTCACAGACCGGGCCGCGGGGTCGTTGATCCCCGGAACCCTCTCCAGGTATACTCCAGGTATACACCTAGCTAGAGAGCAGATGCTCACTGGTCGAGTACAGTACTGGTCTAACTTGACGTGTACAACTAACTGTAAATAGTGACTCACATTGTTCTCTCACTATCATTCGGTTGTTTTATTGCATTTCATACACATTGTAAATATATTGCCGAATGTAATATACGGGAACCAAACAAAAATACCCATTAGTGCAGGTTATTGCCTTTATTTGTTTCAGGATTGTTCCTTGTCAGGAGACTTGATTTACAGCCACGTACAACAGGCCTGTCCTTGTGTACCCATGTTCGTAATAACTAAACACCACTCCTGTTGCAACAGCAGTAGTACCATCAGCCACTCCTGCTGCAACAGCAGTAGTACCATCAGCCACTCCTGCTGCAACAGCAGTAGTACCAGCAGCCACTCCTGCTGCAACAGCAGTAGTAGCACCAGCAACCACCCCTGCTGCAACAGTAGTGGTAGCGCCAGCAACCACCCATTTTGCAACAGCAGTGGTAGCACCAGCAACCACCCCTGCTGCAACAGCAGTGGTAGCACCAGCAACCACTCCTGATGCAACAGTAGTGGTAGCGCCAGCAACCACCCCTGTTGCAACAGCAGTGGTAGCACCAGCAACCACCCCTGCTGCAACAGCAGTGGTAGCACCAGCAACCACCCCTGTTGCAACAGCAGGGGTAGCACCAGCAACCACCCCTGCTGCAACAGCAGTGGTAGCACCAGCAACCACCCCTGCTGCAACAGCAGGGGCAGCACCAGCAACCACCCCTGCTGCAACAGCAGTGGTAGCACCAGCAACCACCCCTGCTGCAACAGCAGTGGCAGCACCAGCAACCACCCATGCTGCAACAGCAGTGGTAGCACCAGCAACCACCCCTGCTGCAACAGCAGTGGCAGCACCAGCAACCACCCCTGCTGCAACAGCAGTAGTTCCAGCAGCCACTCCTGCTGCAACAGCAGTGGTAGCACCAGCAACCACCCCTGCTGCAACAGCAGTAGTACCAGCAGCCACTCCTGCTGCAACAGCAGTAGTAGCACCAGCAACCACCCCTGTTGCAAGTGCAGTGGTAGCACCAGCAACCACCCCTGCTGCAACAGCAGTGGTAGCACCAGCAACCACCCCTGCTGCAACAGCAGTGGCAGCACCAGCAACCACCCCTGCTGCAACAGCAGTGGTAGCACCAGCAACCACCCCTGCTGCAACAGCAGTGGCAGCACCAGCAACCACCCCTGCTGCAACAGCAGTGGTAGCACCAGCAACCACCCCTGCTGCAACAGCAGTAGTTCCAGCAGCCACTCCTGCTGCAACAGCAGTGGTAGCACCAGCAACCACCTCTGCTGCAACAGCAGTAGTACCAGCAGCCACTCCTGCTGCAACAGCAGTAGTAGCACCAGCAACCACCCCTGTTGCAAGTGCAGTGGTAGCACCAGCAACCACCCCTGCTGCAACAGCAGTGGTACGCACCAGCAACCACCCCTGCTGCAACAGCAGGGGTAGCACCACAACCACCCCTGCTGCAACAGCAGGGGTAGCACCAACAACCACCCCTGCTGCAACAGCAGTGGTGAGCACCAGCAACCACCCCTGCTCAACAGCAGGGTAGCACCAGCAACCACCCTGCTACAACAGCAGGGGCCCACAACCATCCTGCTCAGCAGCGGGTAGCACCAGCAACCACCCCTGCTACAACAGCAGGGGTAGCACCAGCAACCATTCCTGCTGCAACAGCAGTGGTAGCACCAGCAACCACCCCTGCTACAACAGCAGGGGTAGCACCAGCAACCACCCCTGCTACAACAGCAGGGGTAGCACCAGCAACCATTCCTGCTACAACAGCAGTGGTAGCACCAGCAACCACCCCTGCTGCAACAGCAGGGTAGCGCCAGCAACCACCCTGCTGCAACAGCAGGGTAGCACCAGCAACCACCCCTGCTGCAACAGCAGGGGTAGCCCAGCAACCACCCCTGCTGGAACAGCAGGGGTAGCCCACAACCACCCCTGCTGCAACAGCAGGGGTAGCGCCAGCAACCACCCCTGCTGCAACAGCAGGGGTAGCCAGCAACCACCCCTGCTGCAACAGCAGGGGTAGCGCCACAACCACCCCTGCTGCAACAGCAGGGTAGCACCAGCAACCACCCCTGCTGCAACAGCAGGGGTAGCACCAGCAACCACCCCTGCTACAACAGCAGGGGTAGCACCAGCAACCACCCCTGCTGCAACAGCAGGGGTAGCACCAGCAACCACCCCTGCTGCAACAGCAGGGGTAGCACCAGCAACCACCCCTGCTACAACAGCAGGGGTAGCACCAGCAACCACCCCTGCTGCAACAGCAGGGGTAGCACCAGCAACCACCCCTGCTGCAACAGCAGGGGTAGCACCAGCAACCACCCCTGCTGCAACAGCAGGGGTAGCACCAGCAACCACCCCTGCTGCAACAGCAGGGGTAGCACCAGCAACCACCCTGCTACAACAGCAGGGGTAGCGCCAGCAACCACCCCTGCTGCAACAGCAGGGGTAGCACCACAACCACCCTGCTACAACAGCAGGGGTAGCACCAGCAACCACCCCTGCTGCAACAGCAGGGGTAGCACCACAACCACCCCTGCTGCAACAGCAGGGGTAGCACCAGCAACCACCCTGCTACAACAGCAGGGGTAGCACCACAACCACCCTGCTGCAACAGCAGGGGTAGCACCAGCAACCACCCTGCTGCAACAGCAGGGGTAGCACCAGCAACCACCCCTGCTGCAACAGCAGGGGTAGCACCAGCAACCACCCCTGCTGCAACAGCAGGGGTAGCACCAGCAACCACCCCTGCTACACAATCACCAACAAGTAACATCATTCACGACCGCTCGTCATAACATAAACAAACATCAACCTCCACATAACATAAACATAAACATCAAACTCCACAACAATCACATAAACACTGGCATTTTCCTAGTTTTTTTTCTTGTTTCTGTTTGTCCTAATCTCTGTTGGATCTAGTATCGTCCTGTTGATGGCCTCTTCGTTAGTCGAAAAACCCGTTTATCGGCCGGGGGAAAAAATAATTATATATCTGGCAGACTTGAAACTGAAGAATGCAAATATTTTTTGAACTTAAGAAGCGACGATAATCAAGGTGGGAGGGTGGGTCCCTTGATACTGGTGGAGAGCTCTTGATCCAAGCAACTTGAGCTGTCCTCCCCTTCCTGGGAACAAACTTGATTACGCCCTACATGTTTTGCATTTGACATTGAATTTAATAATAATACTAATAATAATAAAATTGTTATTATTATTATTATTATTATTATTATTATTATTGTTGTCGTTATTATTATTATTATTATTATTATTATTATTATTATTATTATTATTATTATTATTATTATTATCATTATCATCAATATATCGGTACTCTTAATACAGCGTGTGTGAATTGAGAAACATTGAGGTTCGATCAAAGGAAACAGACGCTAGCTCTGAGTCCATGGATTAAGAGCACTTTTTCCGTCATAAACTCACCTCACCCACGGTTAGGTGTACAAGTGGGAGTACAAAGTGAGGTGTACATGTGGTAGTACACAGTGAGGTGTACATGTGGTAGTACACAGTGAGATGTACATATGGGAGTACACAGTGAGGTGTACATGTGGTAGTACACAGTGAGATGTACATGTGGGAGTACACAGTGAGGTGAACATGTGGTAGTACACAGTGAGATGTACATGTGGTAGTACACAGTGAGATGTACATGTGGGAGTACACAGTGAGGTGTACATGGGGGAGTACACAGTGAGATGTACATGTGGGAGTACACAGTGAGGTGTACATGGGGGAGTACACAGTGAGGTGTACATTGGGGAGTACACAGTGAGGTGTACATGTGGGAGTACACAGTGAGGTGTACATGTGGGAGTACACAGTGAGGTGTACATGGGGGAGTACACAATGAGATGTACATGTGGGAGTACACAGTGAGATGTACATGTGGGAGTACACAGTGAGGTGTACATGTGGGAGTACAAAGTGAGGTGTACATGTGGGAGTACACAGTGAGATGTACATGTGGGAGTACACAGTGAGGTGTACATGTGGGAGTACAAAGTGAGGTGTACATGTGGGAGTACACAGTGAGGTGTACATGTTGGAGTGCACAGTGAGGTGTACATGTTGGAGTACACAGTGAGGTGTACATGTGGGAGTACACAGTGAGGTGTACATGTTGGAGTGCACAGTGAGGTGTACATGTTGGAGTACACAGTGAGGTGTACATGTGGGAGTACACAGTGAGATGTACATGTGGGAGTACACAATGAGGTGTACATGTTGGAGTGCACAGTGAGGTGTACATGTTGGAGTACACAGTGAGGTGTACATGTGGGAGTAAACAGGTGTACATGTAGAAGTACACAGTGAGGTGTACATGTGGGAGTACACAGTGAGATGTACATGTGGGAATACACAGGTGTACATGTGGGCGCACACAGTGAGGTGTATATGTGGTAGCACACAATGAGGTGTACATGTGGTATTGCACAGTGAGGTGTACATGTAGTAGTACACTGAGATGTACATGTGGTAGTACACAATGAGGTGTACATGTGGTAGTACACAATGAGGTGTAAATGTAGTAGTATATAGTGAGGTGTACATGTGGTAGTACACAGTGAGGTGTATATGTAGTAGTACACAATGAGGTGTACATGTAGTAGTACACAGTGAGGTGTACATGTAGTAGTACACTGAGATGTACATGTGGTAGTACACAATGAGGTGTACATGTGGTAGTACACAGTGAGGTGTAAATGTAGTAGTATATAGTGAGGTGTACATGTGGTAGTACACAGTGAGGTGTACATGTAGTAGTACACAGTGAGGTGTACATGTAGTAGTACACTGAGATGTACATGTGGTAGTACACAATGAGGTGTACATGTGGTAGTACACAGTGAGGTGTACATGTAGTAGTACACAGTGAGGTGTACATGTGGTAGTACACAGTGAGATGTACATGTGGTAGTACACAGTGAGGTGTACATGTGGTAGTACACAGTGAGGTGTACATGTAGTAGTACACAGTTAGGTGTAAATGTAGTAGTACACAGTGAGGTGTACATGTGGTAGTACACAGTGAGGTGTACATGTAGTAGTACACAGTTAGGTGTAAATGTAGTAGTACACAGTGAGGTGTACATGTGGTAGTACACAGTGAGGTGTACATGTGGTAGTACACAGTTAGGTGTACATGTAGTAGTACACAGTGAAGTGTACATGTGGGAGTACACAGTGAGGTGTACATGTGATAGTACACAGTGAGGTGTACATGTGGTAGTACACAGTGAGGTGTACATGTGAGAGTACACAGTTAGGTGTACATGTAGTAGTACACAGTGAGGTGTACATGTGGGAGTACACAGTGAGGTGTACATGTAGTAGTACACAGTGAGGTGTACATGTGGGAGTACACAGTGAGGTGTACATGTAGTAGTACACAGTGAGGTGTACATGTAGTAGTACACAGTTAGGTGTAAATGTAGTAGTACACAGTGAGGTGTACATAGGGTAGTACACAGTTAGGTGTACATGTAGTAGTACACAGTGAGGTGTACATGTGGGAGTAGACAGTGAGGTGTACATGTAGTAGTACACAGTGAGGTGTACATGTAGTAGTACACAGTGAGGTGTACATGTAGTAGTACACAGTGAGGTGTCCATGCAGTAGTACACAGTGAGGTGTACATGTAGTAGTACACAGTGAGGTGTACATGTAGTAGTACACAGTGAGGTGTACATGCAGTAGTACACAGTGAGGTGTACATGTAGTAGTACACAGTGAGGTGTACATGCAGTAGTACACAGTGAGGTGTATATGTGGTAGCACACAATGAGGTGTACATGTAGTAGTACACAGCGAGGTGTACATGTAGTAGTACACAGTGAGGTGTACATGCAGTAGTACACAGTGAGGTGTATATGTGGTAGCACACAATGAGGTGTACATGTAGTAGTACACAGTGAGGTGTACATGCAGTAGTACACAGTGAGGTGTATATGTGGTAGTACACAGTGAGGTGTTCATGTGGTATTGCACAGTGAGGTGTACATGTAGTAGTACACTGAGATGTACATGTGGTAGTACACAATGAGGTGTACATGTGGTAGTTTACAATGAGGTGTACATGTAGTAGTACACAGTGAGGTGTACATGTAGTAGTACACAGTGAGGTGTACATGCAGTAGTACACAGTGAGGTGTAAATGTTGTAGTATATAGTGAGGTGTACATGTGGTAGTACACAGTGAGGTGTACATGTAGTAGTACACTGAGATGTACATGTGGTAGTACACAATGAGGTGTACATGTGGTAGTTTACAATGAGGTGTACATGTAGTAGTACACAGTGAGGTGTACATGTAGTAGTACACAGTGAGGTGTACATGTAGTAGTACACAGTGAGGTGTACATGCAGTAGTACACAGTGAGGTGTAAATGTTGTAGTATATAGTGAGGTGTACATGTGGTAGTACACAATGAGGTGTACATGTGGTAGTACACAATGAGGTGTACATGTAGTAGTACACAGTGAGGTGTACATGTAGTAGTACACAGTGAGGTGTACATGTAGTAGTACACAGTGAGGTGTAAATGTAGTAGTACACAGTGAGGTGTACATGTGGTAGTACACAGTGAGGTGTACATGTGGTAGTACACAGTGAGGTGTACATGTAGTAGTACACAGTGAGGTGTAAATGTAGTAGTACACAGTGAGGTGTACATGTAGTAGTACACAGTTAGGTGTAAATGTAGTAGTACACAGTGAGGTGTACATGTGGGAGTACACAGTGAGGTGTACATGTGGTAGTACACAGTGAGGTGTACATGTGGTAGTACACAGTGAGGTGTACATGTGGGAGTACACAGTGAGGTGTACATGTAGTAGTACACAGTGAGGTGTACATGTGGGAGTACACAGTGAGGTGTACATGTAGTAGTACACAGTGAGGTGTACATGTAGTAGTACACAGTGAGGTGTACATGTGGGAGTACACAGTGAGGTGTACATGTAGTAGTACACAGTGAGGTGTACATGTGGGAGTACACAGTGAGGTGTACATGTAGTAGTACACAGTGAGGTGTACATGTAGTAGTACACAGTTAGGTGTAAATGTAGTAGTACACAGTGAGGTGTACATGTGGTAGTACACAGTTAGGTGTACATGTAGTAGTACACAGTGAGGTGTACATGTGGGAGTACACAGTGAGGTGTACATGTAGTAGTACACAGTGAGGTGTACATGTAGTAGTACACAGTGAGGTGTACATGTAGTAGTACACAGTGAGGTGTACATGCAGTAGTACACAGTGAGGTGTACATGCAGTAGTACACAGTGAGGTGTACATGCAGTAGTACACAGTGAGGTGTACATGCAGTAGTACACAGTGAGGTGTACATGCAGTAGTACACAGTGAGGTGTACATGTAGTAGTATAAAGAGGTGTACATGTAGTAGTACACAGTGAGGTGTACATGTGGTAGTACACAGTGAGGTGTACATGTAGGACACAGTGTGTAAGTAGAAGCACAACAGTGTAGTTCCTGCTACTTGACAGCAGCAGTAGTCACAACAGTGTAGTTCCTGCTACTTGACAGCAGCAGTAGTCACAGCAGTGTAGTTCCTGCTACTTGACAGCAGCAGTAGTCACAGCAGTGTAGTTCCTGCTACTTGACAGCAGCAGTAGTCACAACAGTGTAGTTCCTGCTACTTGACAGCAGCAGTAGTCACAGCAGTGTAGTTCCTGCTACTTGACAGCAGCAGTAGTCACAACAGTGTAGTTCCTGCTACTTGACAGCAGCAGTAGTCACAGCAGTGTAGTTCCTGCTACTTGACAGCAGCAGTAGTCACAACAGTGTAGTTCCTGCTACTTGACAGCAGCGGTAGTCACAGCAGTGTAGTTCCTGCTACTTGACAGCAGCGGTAGTCACAGCAGTGTAGTTCCTGCTACTTGACAGCAGCAGTAGTCACAGCAGTGTACTTCCTGCTACTTGACAGCAGCGGTAGGCACAGCAGTGTAGTTCCTGCTACTTGACAGCAGCGGTAGTCACAGCAGTGTAGTTCCTGCTACTTGACAGCAGCAGTAGTCACAGCAGTGTATTTCCTGCTACTTGACAGCAGCAGTAGTCACAACAGTGTAGTTCTTGATAATTGACAGCAGCAGTAGTCACAGCAGTGTAGGTTCTGCTACTTGACAGCAGCAGTAGTCACAGCAGTGTACTTCCTGCTACTTGACAGCAGCATTATTCAAAGCAGTGTAGTTCCTGCTACTTGACAGCAGCAGTAGTCACAACAGTGTAATGCCTGCTACTTGACAGCAGCAGTAGTCACAACAGTGTAGTTCCTGCTACTTGACAGCAGCAGTAGTCACAGCAGTGTAGTTCCTGCTACTTGACAGCAGCAGTAGTCACATCAGTGTACTTCCTGCTACTTGACTGCAGCAGTAGTCACAACAGTGTAGTTCCTGCTACTTGACAGCAGCAGTAGTCACAGCAGTGTAGGTTCTGCTACTTGACAGCAGCAGTAGTCACAGCAGTGTAGTTCCTGCTACTTGACAGCAGCAGTAGTCACAGCAGTGTAGGTTCTGCTACTTGACAGCAGCGGTAGTCACAGCAGTGTACTTCCTGCTACTTGACAGCAGCATTAGTCACAGCAGTGTAGTTCCTGCTACTTGACAGCAGCAGTAGTCACAACAGTGTAATTCCTGCTACTTGACAGCAGCAGTAGTCACAACAGTGTAGTTCCTGCTACTTGACAGCAACAGTAGTAGTCACAGCAGTGTAGTTCCTGCTACTTGACAGCAGCAGTAGTCACAACAGTGTACTTCCTGCTACTTGACAGCAGCAGTAGTCACAGCAGTGTAGGTTCTGCTACTTGACAGAAGCGGTAGTCACAGCAGTGTTCTTCCTGCTACTTGACAGCAGCAGTAGTCACAGCAGTGTAGTTCCTGCTACTTGACAGCAGCAGTAGTCACAACAGTGTAGTTCCTGCTTCTTGACAGCAGCAGTAGTCACAGCAGTGTAGTTCCTGCTACTTGACAGCAGCAGTAGTCACAGCAGTGTAGTTCCTGCTACTTGACAGCAGCAGTAGTCACAACAGTGTACTTCCTGCTACTTGACAGCAACAGCAGTAGTCACAGCAGTGTAGTTCCTGCTACTTGACAGCAACAGTAGTCACAACAGTGTAGTTCCTGCTACTTGACAGCAGCTGTAGTCACAGCAGTGTAGGTCCTGCTACTTGACAGCAGCAGTAGTCACAACAGTGTAGTTCCTGCTACTTGACAGCAGCAGTAGTTACAGCAGTGTAGTTCCTGCTACTTGACAGCAGCAGTAGTCACAACAGTATAGTTCCTGCTACTTGACAGTAGCAGTAGTCACAACAGTGTACGTCCTGCTACTTGACAGCAGCAGTAGTCACAACAGTGTAGTTCCTGCTACTTGACAGCAGCAGTAGTCACAGCAGTGTACTTCCTGCAACTTGACAATAGCAGTAGTCACAACAGTGTAGTTCCTGCTACTTGACAGCAGCAGTAGTCACAGCAGTGTACTTCCTGCTACTTGACAGCAGCAGTAGTCACAGCAGTGTACTTCCTGCTACTTGACAGCAGCAGTAGTCACAGCAGTGTACTTCCTGCTACTTGACAGCAGCAGTAGTCACAACAGTGTACTTCCTGCTACTTGACAGCAACAGTAGTCACAACAGTGTAGTTCTTGCTACTTGACAGCAGCAGTAGTCACAACAGTGTAGTTCCTGCTACTTGACAGCAGCAGTAGTCACAACAGTGTAGTTCCTGCTACTTGACAGTAGCAGTAGTCACAACAGTGTAGTTCCTCCTACTTGACAGCAGCAGTACTCACAACAGTGTAGTTCCTGCTACTTGACAGTAGCAGTAGTCACAACAGTGTACGTCCTGCTACTTGACAGCAGCAGTAGTCACAACAGTGTAGTTCCTGCTACTTGACAGCAGCAGTAGTCACAGCAGTGTACTTCCTGCTACTTGACAGCAGCAGTAGTCACAGCAGAGTACTTCCTGCTACTTGACAGCAGCAGTAGTCACAGCAGTGTACTTCCTGCTACTTGACAGCAGCAGTAGTCACAACAGTGTACTTCCTGCTACTTGACAGCAACAGTAGTCACAACAGTGTAGTTCCTGCTACTTGACAGCAGCAGTAGTCACAACAGTGTAGTTCCTGCTACTTGACAGCAGCAGTAGTCACAACAGTGTAGTTCCTGCTACTTGACAGCAGCAGTAGTCACAACAGTGTAGTTCCTCCTACTTGACAGCAGCAGTACTCACAACAGTGTAGTTCCTGCTACTTGACAGCAGCAGTAGTCACAACAGTGTAGTTCCTGCTACTTGACAGCAGCGATAGTCACAACAGTTAGTTCTGTACTTGACAGCAGCAGTAGTCACACAGTGTAGTTCTGCACTTGACAGCAGCAGGTCCAAACAGTGTAGTTCCTGCCAGCTTGACGCAGTGAACTACACTCTGGAAAGTCTTGGGTACTGCTACTAGCCAGCTTGGGCATGTACTTAGGTGACCTTAGGCAGCAATGGTGCCATTGCCCGTAGACCCGAGCTTGGGCCATCTGCGCGTCGATGCACCTTACAGTCTTGGGCCATCTGCGCGCTACGTAGCACCTTACAGTCTTGGGCCATCTGCGCGCTACGTAGCACCTTACAGTCTTGGGCCATCTGCGCGCTACGTAGCACCTTACAGTCTTGGGCCATCTGCGCGCTACGTAGCACCTTACAGTCTTGGGCCATCTGCGCGCTACGTAGCACCTTACAGTCTTGGGCCATCTGCGCGCTACGTAGCACCTTACAGTCTTGGGCCATCTGCGCGCTACGTAGCACCTTACAGTCTTGGGACGCAACCATCCTGTTTGAGTGATTAGTTTAATATCTTTATCATGCACCTCATATCCATCCTGTGCATATTTGCCTAGTTGTTTGTCTTATCAGCGATTGACTGTGTTGAGCTGCAGCTCCTGGGCCTCTTGAGAGGATTAATTTATGCTCCTGTGGTGGTGTTATGTTGCAGGTGCTAGGCTTCTTTATGGTGTTATGTTGCAGGTGCTAGGCTTCTTGATGGTGTTATGTTGCAGGTGCTAAACTTCTTTATGGTGTTATGTTGCAGGTGCTAAACTTCTTTATGGTGTTATGTTGCAGGTGCTAGGCCTCTTAATGGTGTTATGATGCAGATGTTAGTTTTCTTGATGGTGTTATGATGCAGGTGCTAAACTTCTTTATGGTGTTATGATGCAGGTGCTAAACATCTTTATGGTGTTATGTTGCAGGTGCTAGACTTCTTGATGGTGTTATGTTGCAGATGTTAGGCTTCTTGATGGTGTTATGCTACTGGTGCTAAGCTTCTTGATGGTGTTATGATGCAGGTGCTAGGCTTCTTGATGGTGTTATGCTACTGGTGCTAAGCTTCTTGATGGTGTTATGCTACTGGTGCTAAGCTTCTTGATGGTGTTATGCAACTGGTGCTAAGCTTCTTGATGGTGTTATGATGCTGGTGCTAGGCTTCTTGATGGTGTTATGCTACTGGTGCTAAGCTTCTTGATGGTGTTATGCTACTGGTGCTAGCTTCTTGATGGTGTTATGCTACTGGTGCTAGGCTTCTTGATGGTGTTATGATGCTGGTGCTAGGCTTCCTGATGGTGTTAAGTTACAAGTTCTAGGTTTCTCGATGGTGTTAAGGTTGCAAGATACCTATCCCTAGCTCCTGGAACTCTTGGGAGGGTTGAGCAACGGCTCCTCTGCCTCGTGAGGGTTTAGACACGCAGCTACTATGCCTCTTGTGGACACTGTGGTAGAGTGGGCTAGGGTTGTGAGATACGTGGGGGTATTAGAAATATTTTGTAAAAAGTCAAACTATACAGTTTGACGAAAGTCTGGTTTAAAATTATGAAAATTGAATGTTTTCCCACACTATAACATCAATACTGTTATTTATATGTATTTTGTAGCAAATATGTGCATTGTTGTATATATGTATATTGTTATATATGTATATTGTAGCATATATGTATAATAGATCACTCAGAGACAACAACACCAGTGTTTTAGTGAACCGAGACCATTATCTGGAGTGAAAAAATACTTGGTGTCAATTTAGTGGTGATATCTCAATTGCTCAGTGATGTAGAGAGGGATGTAAGTCACTCCCTGTTTTGAGGTATCCCTGTGAAGGTGTCATTATGCCGCCTTTGTTTAATAAAATGCGTGATACTGTTTTCCATGTGATACCTTGAGAAAGCCTCAGCTAAAATTCTTCAAACTTCAAACACTGTCACTTCTTATCTAAACACTGTCACTTCTTATTTAAACACTGTCACTTTTTATCTAAACACTGTCACTTCTTATCTAAACACTGTTATTTCTTATCTAAACTGTCACTTCTTATCTAAACACTGGCACTTCTTATCTAAACACTGGCACTTCTTATCTAAACACTGGCACTTCTTATCTAACCACTGGCACATCTTATCTAAAGTTCGGCATTGCTTAGGTGTAACTTTAATTATTTTATAACTTAAAAGTTAGCCTCAGTTTTCAGCACTGATGTATTTTGCTGTATGGAAAGTCTGCATTGGTTATTTGAATTTGCAAATTCACTGAACAAATTGGGATATAGTTTCCATGCAGTAACTGGAGAATGCCTCTTTATTTCGGCTTCAAACCTTCAAAACTGGAGTGTTTTCTCAGAAGAAAGTTCAGTTTTGTATAAAAAGCTTCGTAGATGGCAGTTTGCCAATGATTTAGAAACAATTATTTGATATCAAACTTCCCTTCTGGAACACCAAGGTCTGGGGACATTAAGCTAAAACACTAATAACTGCGCTTCACCACCTTCAACTTTCACCGTATTCGTGTTTGCGCGATTCCCTCAAGCCATTTAGGAGATATTCATGTTTTTTATCAGTCACGCCTCAACGAATTCAGAAAATCAAGCTTAAAGATTAATTAAATATTTTACAATGGTCTGCTCTAGCCTGTTCCTGACATGGCAGACTAGTGTCACCTTCACGGTTATCAGTTTATTTAATATAAAAGTTCTTTGTTTACATGACTCAGCAGCGAGCACATAGCAGCAGAAAGTCTCTCGGCATGGAACAACTCCTGGAATCTGCTTTATCTCATATTTTCCCATTGTTTAACTAGTATTACTTTATAAATGACATAAATTACCAGAAAACTGATAAGACACATCCTTAACAACAGGACTTACGTTGACGACACCAGCGTTGCAACTTCATCAATCAAACACGAGGATGAATCACACACTTGGAGACATCAAGACGAGGTAGTAGAAGTGGAGAAGTATTTTGATATGATCAATCCATCATGCTAGGTGCAAGATGATCAGTCCATCATGCTAGGTGCAAGATGATCAATCCATCATGCTAGGTGCAAGATGATCAGTCCATCATGCTAGGTGCAAGATGATCAGTCCATCATGCTAGGTGCAAGATGATCAATCCATCATGCTAGGTGCAAGATGATCAGTCCATCATGCAGGTGCAAGATGATCAATCCATCATGCAGGTGCAAGATGATCAATCCATCATGCTAGGTGCAAGATGATCAATCCATATGCAAGGTGCAAGATGATCAATCCATCATGCTGAAGATGTGTCAAGGAAGATGATCAATCCATCATGCTAGGTGCAAGATGATCAATCCATCATGCTAGGTGCAAGATGATCAATCCATCATGCTAGGTGCAAGATGATCAATCCATCATGCTAGGTGCAAGATGATCATCCATCATGCTAGGTGCAAGATGATCAATCCATCATGCTAGGTGCAAGATGATCAATCCATCATGCTAGGTGCAAGATGATCAGTCCATCATGCTAGGTGCAAGATGATCAATCCATCATGCTAGGTGCAAGATGATCAGTCCATCATGCTAGGTGCAAGATGATCAATCCATCATGCTAGGTGCAAGATGATCAATCCATCATGCTAGGTGCAAGATGATCAATCCATCATGCTAGGTGCAAGATGATCAATCCATTATGCTAGGTGCAAGATGATCAATCCATCATGCTAGGTGCAAGATGATCAATCCATCATGCTAGGTGCAAGATGATCAATCCATTATGCTAGGTGCAAGATGATCAATACATCATGCTAGGTGCAAGATGATCAGTCCATCATGCTAGGTGCAAGATGATCAATCCATTATGCAAGGTGCAAGATGATCAATCCATCATGCTAGGTGGAAGATGATCAATCCATTATGCAAGGCGCAAGATGATCAATCCATCATGCTAGGTGGAAGATGATCAATCCATCATGCTAGGTGGAAGATGATCAATCCGTCATGCAAGGTGCAAGATGATCAATCCATCATGCAAGGTGCAAGATGATAAATTTCCCATGCAAGATGACAATAATGAAGGTACAAGATGATCAATCCATCATGCAAGGTGCAAGAGGATCAATCCATCATGCTAGGTGCAAGATGATCAATCCATCATGCAAGGTGCAAGATGATCAATCCATCATGCTAGGTGCAAGATGATCAATCCATCATGCTAGGTGCAAGATGATCAATCCATCATGCTAGGTGCAAGATGATCAATCCATCATGCTAGGTGCAAGATGATCAATCCATCATGCAAGGTGCAAGATGATCAATCCATCATGCTAGGTGCAAGATGATCAATCCATCATGCTAGGTGCAAGATGATCAATCCATCATGCTAGGTGCAAGATGATCAATCCATCATGCTAGGTGCAAGATGATCAATCCATCATGCTAGGTGCAAGATGATCAATCCATCATGCAAGGTGCAAGATGATCAATCCATCATGCTAGGTGCAAGATGATCAATCCATCATGCTAGGTGCAAGATGATCAATCCATCATGCAAGGTGCAAGAGGATCAATCCATCATGCAAGGTGCAAGATGATCAATCCATCATGCTAGGTGAAAGATGATCAATCCATCATGCTAGGTGCAAGATGATCAATCCATCATGCTAGGTGCAAGATGATCAATGCATCATGCTAGGTGCAAGATGATCAATCCATCATGCAAGGTGCAAGATGATCAATCCATCATACAAGGTGCAAGATGATCAATCCATCATGCTAGGTGCAAGATGATCAATCCATCATGCTAGGTGCAAGATGATCAATCCATCATGCTAGGTGCAAGATGATCAATCCATCATGCTAGGTGCAAGGTGATCAATCCATCATGCTAGGTGCAAGATGATCAATCCATCATGCTAGGTGCAAGATGATCAATCCATCATGCAAGGTGCAAGATGATCAATCCATCATGCAAGGTGCAAGATGATGAGTCTCTTAGCCAGACACTTATATAAAGTAAAGTGAGGTGTAGCAGCTGGAGATGAGGTCGCAGGTGACCTGGAATGTTACGCAGTGTGCTGCAGTAAAATTTATATATATATATAAAATAATACTTTATAGCTCCGGTATTATTCTGAATCCCGACGCGTTTTATTCGTGTTAGTAGAGGTGTGAGTATTACGTGTTGGTTAATTTTTTTTTTTAGTGTATACCATAGGTGTTTTTGCCTGCTGGTAACTAGTGTACCAGGCAGAAGGGAAAGGGGGGTGTCATGGAGCCTCCCTTTTTAAAAATGTATATAAAATTTTGTGTCACTAGTAAGCACAGTGCTAGTGAGCTAATGTGAACTGGAGTGTGGTGGTTTTTTGGAGTAGATTGTAAGTTGTATATAAGTTACTCATTATTATATTAAATATATTTTTGTTTAGGTGAGTTTTTGTATCCTTCGTAACACTATATTAATTATTTGCACTCATGCTTCATAATCTGTATGAAGGTTCATGCTGACTCAAGAGTTGCTGTGTTTTTCAGTGTAATTTAAATGGCCCTAGACAGCAGATTGACCAGCCATTTAGGTGCCAGGGCTTTTTATTTAAGTTACTATATCGAAGTCGTAACAGCATCCACCAGTGGAAGTTGGTCACAATAAACATTTGTTAACAATATCACATCCCAATAGTTCCAAGAATTTTGCCTTAGTTACCATACACAAGCATTGGAAATTTGAAGCCAAGTGACAGAGGCAAAGTAAAAATTATGCTTAAGAGAAAGAAAAATCCTTGTAATTCCTGACAGGTACCTCTTCTGGGATACTTAAACCATAACCATGAAGGCGTCACACGTCCCTGTCTAAGTCCCACTTCTAGTGGAAAATAATCCCATTCACTTAACTGGTGCTCTCACTCTCTACATATAACTCTTTACTGCTTTTAACAACCGACCAACTATTCACTACACTTGCGATGCCTACCACTTTTCTTTCCTATCCACCTTATCATAAACCTATAAGTGCGACAAACAGTTTCTTACCCCTACATAGGTACTGTTCAGATATTTGCATCAATGTAAACACTTGATCTATACATCCATTACCCTTCTTAAATCCTACTTGTTACTCTGCACTTCTAATTTCTGTCTTACCCTTAAGGCTTTCGATAATTCTACTGTGCACTTAACCCACTATTTAAACAAGCTAATTTCCTTATAATTTTACGCTCTGTCGTGTTCCCATTTCTCTTCTACAAAGGAACAATGGACGCTCTCTGCCAACCCCATATCCTCACTTGCTTGTGACACTTCTGTCTTAACCCCTTGTGTGCCACCTGCTTTACCTTCATCACTCTTCCTACCCACTGCCTCACACACTCTTCCTACCCACTGCCTCACACACTCTTTCTACCCACTGCCTCACACACTCTTCCTACCCACTGCCTCACACACTCTTCCTACCCACTGCCTCACACACTCATCCTACCCACTGCCTCACAATCATCCTACTCACTGCCTCACACACTCATCCTACCCACTGCCTCACACTCATCCTACCCACTGCCTCACACACTCATCCTACCCACTGCCTCACACACTCATCCTACCCACTGCCTCACACTCATCCTACCCACTGCCTCACACACTCATGCTACCCACTGCCTCACACACTCAT
Source organism: Cherax destructor (assembly GCA_009830355.1). Lineage (NCBI taxonomy): Eukaryota > Metazoa > Arthropoda > Malacostraca > Decapoda > Parastacidae > Cherax > Cherax destructor. The sequence continues at coordinate 18,730 of WNWK01001941.1, read as the reverse complement.
GCTACCCACTGCCTCACACATTTCCTCCAAGTTTACCTCTGGCTATTCCCTAGACCGACCGCATATTCCTCCATACCCTGAGCATGCAGCCACTGCCTGCCATCAACATTCATCAACTCATTACAATATTCTCTCCATCTTTCCAATAATATTCATCATAATAATAATATCTTTATTTACTACAAGTACATGTACAAGGTATACAGGCCTATCTGACATCAATGACATACTACTATATAGAAAGCCGCTTGTTAAGCAGAGCATTTCTGGCAAATTAGGTCAGTTTTGTCCCAGGATGCGACCCACACCAGTCGACTAACACCCAGGTACCCATTTTACTGATGGGTGAACATAGACAACCGGTGTAAAGAGACACGCCCAATGTTTCTATCCTCGCTGGGAATTGAACCCATACACTAGCGAGAGCTTTAGCCACCAGGCCATGGAGCACCTCCCATCGTACCTCTCAATCTTTAACATGGTCACTTGCCTCCCTAGTCTTTCTCAGCTAATTAATATCACTCCAAAACTATTTCTTACTCAGCAATATTTGCTGACAAAGATTCAGTCTTTCTCATATTTTGCTCTACGTGTGTTCTCCCTCGTCAAACGTTTTACATGTCATTGTACCAACATCTATTTTACATGTCATTGTACCGACATCAGTTTTACATCACAAAAACCTCTCATGTGCTATTTTTGTCCCTCCTTCCCAAGCTGTTTACTTCATTATTCCTCCAGTCTCTCCTTGCGGTATGCGAAGAGTAAGTAACGTTATAATCAACGTTCGTGACAACCATTGTCCTGCCCTCTTGATCAGTGAACTGGAAATTCAGAGTAGAGCAGTTCTGGAGCCCCACTGCTGTAGTTACTGTCCAGTTCAGTCCACCAATCAGGAGAGAACACGCTTCCCTAACCAAGGTGACGTCACACCTGTCTGTCTGGCCTGGAGGGCAAACCTACGCCATCTCTGGTTGAAACCCCTTGTTGCTCTGAGTGGCTTGTGCTCGTCTCATCATTATACTGCTAACTTAATATCTTAACATTGTATTGTGAATAAGTGGTGAAGGAATACATGGGTAAAGAAATCTACCCCTGCTGTGTTTACCTTGCTCTTGTCTTGCCCTGTTGATCCCTATATGTTGCTGACTTCGTTCACGGCCCAGGTGCTACACGCCTTAATCACTACCTGTGTTCACTCTTCTGTAACTACAAAGCTCTAGCGCTCCTTCAGTCTACTCGACACCTCTTTGATCACCTCATTACCTGTGCTCCCTCTAGCCCACTTGCTCTCTCTAGCTGCTGATACTTCTCAGTAACCATCCTTTTTCTTTAGTTCATCTACTAAGGAAAAAGATTTATCCAGTTTGCCTCTTACCGCAGCTTCCCTTCAGTAATGAATCAGACACACCACTCGCTCCAGACATCACTATTTTATCCTCCAATACACAGTGTGGCAGACTACTCACTCTTCTTGACACATACCGACATCTCTCAAACACTCTCTCTCTCTCTCCATACTTACACATACACACATACACACACAGACACACACAGACACACACACACACAACTCAGGGGCTGTCCAATGAAGAAAGGTTGACGGAAATATGACTAACAACACTGGAGGAAAGAAGGGTCAGAGGAGACATGATAACGACATACAAAATACTGCGGGGAATTGACAAGGAAGACAGTGACAGGATGTTCCAGAGAGGGAACACAGAAACAAGGGGACACACCTGGAAGCTGAAGACTCAGATGAGTCAAAGGGATGTTAGGAAGCATTTCTTCAGCCATAGAGTAGTCAGGAAGTGGAATAGTCTAGCGAAAGATATAGTGGAGGCAGGAACCATACATAGTTTTAAGACAAGGTATGATAAAGCTCATGAAGCAGGGAGAGCAGAGACCCAGGAGCGGACAGCGAAGAGGCGGGGCCAGGAGCTGAGTCTCGACCCCTGCAACCACAATTAGGTGAGTACAATTAGGTGAGTACACACACACACACACACACACACACACACACATATATATATATATATATGTCGTGCCGATTAGGTAAAACTTGCTATTTTGGCTGAAATAGCAACGCTCACCTTGCCATATAAGACAAGTGAAAATTTGTGTATGCAATAATTTCGCCAAAATCATTCTGAACATAACGAAAAAAATATATTTCATTGTGTTTGTTTATTATTAAATTAATGTTAACGTATCTAAAATATATTTAGTTGGGTTAGGCTAAATTAAATTGTCCTTGTTGTAATAAGGTTAGGTAGGTTTTCAAAGTTTCTCTTGGTACAAAATTATAAATTCTTACATTAACATAAATGAAAAAAATATATCTTTAAACGTATAAGAGAAAATTTTAGAAAGGACTTAATTTTAGATGAGTTCTTGCTAATTGACCAGTTTTACCTAATCGGCACGACATATATATATATATATATATATATATATATATATATATATATATATATATATATATATATATATATATATATATATATCAACGCTCTTCTTGCCATATAAGACAAGCGAAAATTTGTGTATGCAATAATTTCGCAAAAATCATTCTGAACCTAAAGAAAAATATATTTCATTGTGTTTGTTTATTATTAAATTATTGTTAACGTATCTAAAATATATTTAGTTGGGTTAGGCTAAATTAAATTGCGCTTGTTGTAATAAGGTTAGGTAGGTTTTCAAAGTTTCTCTTGGTACAAAATTATAAATTCTTACATTAACATAAATGAAAAAATATATCTTTAAACGTATAAGGAAAATTTTAGAAAGGACTTAATTTTAGATGAGTTCTTGCTAATTGACCAGTTTTACCTAATCGGCACGACATATATATATATATATATATATATATATATATATATATATATATATATATATATATATATATATATATATATATATATATATATATATATAATATTTGGCTTAAATAGCAACGCTCTTCTTGCCATATAAGACAAGCGAAAATTTGTGTATGCAATAATTTCGCAAAAATCATTCTGAACCTAAAGAAAAAAATATATTTCATTGTGTTTGTTTATTATTAAATTATTGTTAACGTATCTAAAATATATTTAGTTGGGTTAGGCTAAATTAAATTGCGCTTGTTGTAATAAGGTTAGGTAAGTTTTCAAAGTTTCTCTTGGTACAAAATTATAAATTTTTACATTAACATAATTGAAAAAATATATCTTTAAACGTATAAGAGAAATTTTTAGAAAGGACTTAATTTTAAATGAATTCTTGCTAATTGGCAGTTTTACCTAATCGGCACGACATATATATATATATATATATATATATATATATATATATATATATATATATATATATATATGTCGTGCCGATTAGGTAAAACTTACGATTTTGCTTAAATAGCAACGCTCACCTTGCCATATAAGACAAGTGAAAATTTGTGTATGCAATAATTTCGCCAAAATCATTCTGAACATAACGAAAAAATATATTTCATTGTGTTTGTTTATAATTAAATTAATGTTAACGTATCTAAAATATATTTAGTTGGGTTAGGCTAAATTAAATTGTCCTTGTTGTAATAAGGTTAGGTAGGTTTTCAAAGTTTCTCTTGGTACAAAATTATAAATTCTTACATTAACATAAATGAAAAAAATATATCTTTAAACGTATAAGAGAAAATTTTAGAAAGGACTTAATTTTAGATGAGTTCTTGCTAATTGACCAGTTTTACCTAATCGGCACGACATATATATATATATATATATATATATATATATATATATATATATATATATATATATATCAACTCTACTACATCCACACATATTCAAAGCACCCATCATCTGGATACTCTCTTTACCATTCAATAACTGATACAGTAGACATTGATCCTCTCATAATCACCTTGCAAAACAAACACATTTGCACCCCCTCCATATCCTTGGCGCCCTTCTTCAGGTCTTCGTGTGCCTCCCGAGTGACTTGAAGCTTGTGCAAACTGATCCATCAACTCGTTGCTGAGACTTAGGGTTCAGTTTCCATAACTCAAGGCTGTCTAGTCGTAAATACCGCTTCAACTAGACATTAAAAGACCCCAGCCATAAATAGCAGCGGAGATACGACTCCAAACACCGCAGAGCAACAACAGAATCCGTCATATATCTTAGGTGGATCATAATTATGACCCCTCCTCCCCCTCCTAAGTCAGATGAGAGACTCTGTAATGTGGGGCAGATTTATGAAGGCTTGTAAATGGATTTGCAGATTTAATTCAATGAAAGGGCCATTCAGGGAGTCCGGGGAGGGGGAGGAAAGAGATGGTTTCCCAGCCTGTGTTTACGGTGACGTGAAACTCTGGAGTGAAACGTCGTAGCTCCTCTCTTCCCAAATGAGAGCTGACTGGGAGTTGTGCAAGCTCACATCCGCCTCCTCTGAGCGAGTCGGTGACGGCAGACGTACACGCGGACGTTCTACCGTTCCAGTGTACCGCTCTCCTGCAGAGTTTTAACAGGTTAATCCATTGACTTCGCAAAACTCTACAAAGAACCGAAATGTTGCCACAGTAGTGTTGTTCACCTGCGTCTTGGCACTCTACCCGCCCTGGATATTGTTAGTTAATCAAGTATACAATGGAACCTCGGTACTCTAACTTAATTTGTTCCAGAAAGCTGGTCGAGTGCCGATCTGTTCGAGTACCTAACGAATTTTTCCCATAAGGAATAATGTAAATTAGATTAATCCGTTTCAGACCCCCAAAAAATACACTTACAGCGACTTTGCGGTGTATTTTCGTACAGTATTTATGATTGCATTCTCGTTTTCTTAGTCTCATGCGCTGATATTATTTATACCATTTTTTCAATAATGCAATAGTCTGTATAACAGTAAATCTTCTATTTTTTGTGTGAATAAAAATTCAAATTGGAAAGAAAGTGTAATATAAGAGGGGCCCGAAGTGGGAGGAGCTATAGGAAAGAGAGGGAGGGGCCAGCAGAAGGAGCATTCAGTATCTAATGAGTCGTCTTGATATCCGGATACTAGCGGTGGCGTGAATACAATGTTGTGTAATTACGCTAATATTAGTAATAAAGGTTATCTATCACATTTATTCCAACTTGATATCAGAAACACGATAGATAACCTAGAAGCATAATAAAAACACCGAAATTAATAATAGAAAGCATATTATATGGAGAGGCAGAGGCGGTGTTTACATCAGGACAAACACACTCTAACCAATTTTCTTTTTGGTTGACTGTTATCACTAATCTTCTTAGGCCCCATGGTGACTTATTTATACAAATAATATAAAAAAACGCCCAAAAATGCGAAGAAACACGAAATAGTTTACAGTGAAGTTCAGCGGAGTTTTGGACTGAGCTTGTTCTATCTAGGCTGGAATATTGCTGCACACTAACTGCACCTTTCAAGGCAGGTGAAATTGCTGACCTTGAAAATGTGCAGAGAACCTTCACGGCACGCATAACTGCGATAAACCACCTCAATTACTGGGAACGATTGAAGTTTCTAAACCTGTACTCCCTAGAACGCAGGCGGGAGAGATACATTATTATATACACATGGAAAATTCTCGAGGGATTAGTACCAAACTTGCACACGAGAGTCACTCCCTACGAAAGCAAAAGACTCGGCAGGCGATGTAACATCCCCCCAATGAAAAGCAGGGGTGCCACTAGCACTTTGAGGGACAACACAATAAGTGTCAGGGGCCCAAGATTGTTCAACTGCCTCCCAGCATACATCAGGGGGATTACCAACAAACCCCTGGGTGTCTTCAAGCAGGCACTGGACAGGCACCTAAAGTCGGTACCTGACCAGCCAGGGTGTGGTTCGTACGTTAGACTGCGTGCGGCCAGTAGTAACAGCCTGGTTGGTCAGGCTCTGGTCCAACATGAGGCCTGGTCACAGACCGGGCCGCAGGGGCGTTGACCCCTGGAATTCTCTCCAGGTAAACTCCAGGTAACTGCGGGAGACTGACGCAGGTGTTCTGGCAGGTCGTGTTTATTTGGTCGAGTGCCCAGCAAACGGTCGTCTACCGAGCGATTTTTTTTTTACCAAACAAAGTTTTCGAGTACCGAGGTTCCACTGTATTTGTTTATTACTGAAAATTCCTCAGCTCAGATTGACCCTTGTGAGTTTAGCGCTCAGTTATAATAACACAGGTAAGGATCGTGCCATAGGTATGGATAGTGCCACAGGAAAAGATCGCGCCACAGGTAAGAACACTGTCACAGGTAAGGACTGTCACAGGTAAGGGCAATGCCACAGGTAAAAATAGTGCCACAGGTAAGGATCGCGCCACAGGTAAGCATAGTGCCACAGGTAAGAACAATACCACATATAAGGGCTGTGCCACAGGTAAGGCTAGTGACACAGGTAAGGACAGTGCCACAGGTAAAGACAATGCCATGGCTAAGAATATTGCCACAAGGACAGAACCACAGGTAAGCATATGCCACAGATAACGATCGTGCCACAGATATGGATAATGCCACAGGTAAGGACAGAGCCACAGGTAAGGACAATACCACAGATATGGATAATGCCACAGGTAAGGACAGTGTCACAGGTAAGGACAATGCCACAGATAAGGATAGTGCCATAGATAAGGATAGTGCCACAGGTAAGGATAGGACCACAGGTAAGGACAGTGTCACAGGTAAGGACAATGCCACAGATAAGGATAGTGCCATAGATAAGGATAGTGCCACATGTAAGGACAGTGTAATAGGTAAAGACAATGCCACAGGTAAGGATAGTGCCACAGGTAAGGATAGTGCCACAGGTAAGGACAGTGCCACAGGTAAGGACTGCCACAGGTAAGGACAGTGCCACAGGTAAGGATAGTGCCACAGGTAAAGTGTGGGATTTTCGGTGATAAGGTTCATCAAAGAACAAACTTCGCTGACTATGAAATGGCACTTATGTTATTGTTTGACAGCTGAGAGCCCCAGCAGCCCCGCTCTGGGCTTCTCCCACTCAGCTGTCTTAGTTCTCATCGGGCTGGAAACAGAGCGATTATAACCAAGTTTAATACTCGCCCTGAAGATATATATTCCACTGTTTCATGTTTGTCACCTGGATTGTCGTGAGCGTCTTACCTGGGTTTGGGCAATCACCCGTTTGCTACGGTGTCTACTGGTTAGTACTATCAACTCCCATATCAATACCTATTAGCTGCAGCTAAACCCGGGAAAATGTACGTGTGAGAGGACTTACCTGGGTGTGTGTATCGTACCCAAAGGACATGACACCGGGAATGAAAGCTTGAGAAAAGGTAGGATGATTCCACTCTTGATTGAAGGTAGGATGATTACACTCTTGATTGAAGGTAGGATGATTACACTCTTGATTGAAGGTAGGATGATTACACTCTTGATTGTAGGTAGGATGATGCCACTCTTGATTGAAGGTAGGATGATTCCACTCTTGATTGAAGGTAGGATGATTCCACTCTTCCACTGAATGACGTCAAACGGATTAGTAACACGGGAATGTTCGTTGGACACTAGTGTTCTTGTTCACTAAATTCAACACGCCGGGCACCTGTCGAATTGTTTCAACGTCACTCGAACTGCCACCACTTGTTCATGAGTTCAGCTTGTGAAGTATATCCGTGGATAATATCCACGGTAGGGAGAATGTTAGCAATACTTCGCTTTGCAAACACAACTATGATAGTTTCAACACCGAATCTTTGCTCCAATTCTTCCCAATGATCGAACATGAATTAGCGACACGGAGACTCACGATTTGACCACTAATTTATGAGTCTACGCATGTGCCTAGGTATTTCGCTCACTCGCACTCGTCGATCTGGCAAGTCTTGCTATGTTGAAAGCTAGAAAACTAGCACTCTTACTGTCATGAAGGTCCCTTATATAGGCGAAATAATGCTGGCATAATATCTGAAAAACATGGGTGAAAGCCAACACTACGCGATTGTGTCATGGAACTGTATTTTTTAGGATGTCTTTAGATAAAGGTATTTCTAGGGCAAACACAAGTATGAATATTATCGCGGGGCTAGTTGGAAAATGTCGGGAAAGTATCGGGTCCAACAGCTCAACTGGAATGTGTTGATGACCACGTTCTGTCTACATGTAATCTCAGTCTAATTTAAAACTGCTTAGTTAGGCTCCAATGTCTGCGGGGAATGTGATCCTTCCCCATCCCGCTAATGGAAAACCAGAGGCTCTTTTGATCCCATCTGACTCGTCGCGATGGCGAGAGAGATAGACAGAGAGGGGGGTCAGTAAGTAACTTGTTAGTTCATTACCTTTGTAACTTGCTCAGCTATCAAAACTTTGGGGTCTAGTCCCTGGACCCATTATGTACCTCTGTAATCTGTAAATACCTTTGTAACTTGTCATGATTGTGACCAGATCTACCTGAGTTCATTACCTTTGTAACTTGCTCAGCTATCAAAACTTTGGGGTCCAGTCCCTGGACCCATTATGTACCTCTGTATTCTTTTGACTACCGCCCACAGGATGGGTATGGGGTGCATAATAAAGATATAAAACTGAAACTAAGTAAGTTTATTCAGGTATACACAAATATAGTTACATAGATTATCATACATAGCAACATATGTGTAGAGAACCTAGGATAACCCAAAAAAAGTCAGAGTGACTTATCATTTGAGTCCTTGCAGAGGGTCGCCGGTTTCCCCGACTTGGAGATAACTTTCTTCACATAAAGATAGTGCCACAGGTATAAGGACAGTGTCACAGATAAGGACACTGTCACAGGTAAGGACAGTGTCCCAGGTGAAAACAGTGACACAGGTAAGGACAGTGTCACAGGTAAGGGCAGTGTCACAGGTAAGGACAGTGCCACATGTAAGAACTGGGTCACAGGTAAGGACAGTGCCACAGGTATTTAAGGTGCCAGAGGTAAGGACAGTGCCACAGGTAAGAACAGGATCACAGGTAAGGACAGTGCCACAGGTAAGAACAGGATCACAGGTAAGGACAGTGCCACAGGTAAGGACAATTTCACAGGTAAGAATAGGGTTACAGGTAAGGACAGTATCTCAAGTAAGGACAGTGTCACAGGTAAAGTAGTGCCACAGGTAAAGTAGTGCCACAGGTAAGGACAGTGCCGTAGGTAAGGACAGTGCCACAGGTAAAGACAGTGCCACAGGTAAGGACAGTGTCACAAGTAAAAACAGTGCCACAGGTAAGGACAGTGCCACAGGTTAGGACAGTGCCACGGGTAAGTGTCATCACTGTATGATCTAAATATCGTAGTGTCAACCTGTATGATGAAAACAGCGCAGTGCCATCACTATATGATCTAAATATCGTAGTGCCATCACTGTATGATCTAAACATCGTAGTGCCATCACTATGATCTAAACATCGATCTGTATGATCTAAACATTGCAGTGGCATCACTGCATGATCAAAACATCGTAGTGCTTGCAGTATGGCACTGGTTTTGGAAATAATAAGTTTTTATTTTGGCTGTCAAATCTGCTCTGAAAAATCCTAAAAATGACAATAGTGAAGAAAACCTCGTGACAGATTGGACTTTATATAAAATGTTTTGTGTCGGAAGGAAACCTGAGAGTCCCGGCAACGTCCAGTGGACATAAAGTGCCCAGACGAAGGGTCACGTTGTCACAGCCTGGCAGAGAGACTAATCAAACTCCGTGAGTGAGCTAAATGATTTGCCATTTTCCGTTATAAAAGCAGAGAAGATTTCTGGTCTTGTTGATGCGTGGAGAATTAATGATCTGAAGAGCTCTTTTCTTGCATCATCATCGGATTCTTCCTAAGAGCTTACCGAATTTGTAGTCCTGAGTTTCTTGACGAGGAATGTACATACATTCACCAAACCTTCACTGAGTTACATTTTCCTTCCTTTTTCATCAAAGATTGCAAGAAAAGAGCTCTTCAGATCATTTATTCTCCACGCGTCAACACCACTCCAAACAAAGTCATAATTCTTCCCAACAGTCAGGTTGCATCCAACATTTCTAAAGTATTTGCACAAGCTAACACTAGAGTCGCCATCGCTTCCAGTACTTCTATTAAGGATCTAACCAAGACTAAATCCAAGCACCATGAACCAGTCAACGCAGGGGTCTACACTATACCCTGTGGAGGCTGCGACAGAATTTATGTAGGAGAAACAGCAAGGAACCTCGAAACACGCATCAATGAACACATTAATGCATGCAGAAACGATAACCTGAACAACGCCTGCGTACAACACCGAAATTCCAACAATCATCTCATGAAATTCAAAGACGCCCGACTAGTAATCAAAGAAACTAATTTCCGTAGACGCAAATGCCTTGAATCAGCACTTATCTCTGTTTCTAACACAATTAAACAAAACAAAGGCAGCTTCACCATCTCTGAAGTCTTAGCAAGAATCCTCCTGAAAACAGTAAACCCTACCATCACATAGTCTCTCCTGCTAATTCAACACAAGCACATCGTAGATGTGAAACACTCCTACAGGCCTTCGATATTTCAACCTCCAGCAGAAATATATTTGTCTAACCTATTGTTATACTACCCAAGTATTTGTTTTATCACCTTTTACTCATGTGCATATTGATTGTTCTACCTTATTGTATTACTACTACTACGACTAATATCACTACTACTACCACCACAAGTATTTCACCTCACTTTGAGAGTATATATAAACCCACTATGTCCATTATCGCTTGTAACGGCTTGAGAAAGCTCCTGGAGAGCGAAACGTTGCCACAATAAAATGTCACATTAGTTGCATTTGTGTCCTTTTACTTAACAATTCCTGGTGTATAATGTATACTTTGATGTAAAACGAGTTTTGATTTATTGACAGGTTAAGCATTTGAAATTCTAAGAGAATTTCAATCAAGTATCAACAATTATTTTAGCAAATATGAACTACAATTTCAAATCTAAACAGAAAGTTTACCAGACTTCTTCTTCGTTAAATCATTATTAGACAACCATGAAATCAGTATCTTTAATTACTATAACCATTCAGTGTATGTGTGCTAACACCGACAAGTAAATAATAATAATAATAATAATAATAATAATAATAATAATAATAATAATAATAATAATAATAATAATAACAAGGCTGCAATAACAATTCAACATTATCATCAGCAACCTTGACCATCAGAACCAATGGAGTACACACATTCTTGATATGACTTTTATTCGTGGAGAGATTCTTGAAAACGCACATCTCCGGTAATGGCCGTTTCAAAATGGACGACCATCGGGCACCAGAGGCTATTTTGGCACTGGCACTTTCTCCATGTGTGTTCATAATGACCATATTTAATTATCCACAAAGTTTCTTGCTGTTATGAAAAAAAAGAAGAGCCGCACTATTTTGGTGGCGGCCTTCCGTCGTGTGTCTCAGGGAAGTGTCTCTCAGGGAAGTGTCTCAGGGAAGTGTGTCTCAGGGAAGTGTGTCTCAGGGAAGTGTGTCTCAGGGAAGTGTCTCTCAGGGAAGTGTCTCAGGGAAGTGTGTCTCAGGGAAGTGTGTCTCATGGAAGTGTCTCTCAGGGAAGTGTCTCAGGGAAGTGTGTCTCAGGGAAGTGTGTCTCAGGGAAGTGTCTCTCAGGGAAGTGTCTCAGGGAAGTGTGTCTCAGGGAAGTGTGTCTCAGGGAAGTGTCTCTCAGGTAAGTGTCTCAGGGAAGTGTCTCTCAGGGAAGTGTCTCAGGGAAGTGTGTCTCAGGGAAGTGTGTCTCAGGGAAGTGTCTCTCAGGGAAGTGTGTCTCAGGGAAGTGTCTCAGGGAAGTGTGTCTCAGGGAAGTGTGTCTCAGGGAAGTGTGTCTCAGGGAAGTGTGTCTCAGGGAAGTGTCTCAGGGAAGTGTGTTTCAGGGAAGTGTTTCAGGGAAGTGTGTCTCACGGAAGTGTGTCTCAGGGAAGTGTGTCTCAGGGAAGTGTGTCTCAGGGAAGTGTGTCTCAGGGAAGTGTGTCTCAGGGAAGTGTGTCTCAGGGAAGTGTGTCTCAGGGAAGTGTCTCAGGAAGTGTGTTTCAGGGAAGTGTTTCAGGGAAGTGTGTCTCACGTAAGTGTGTCTCAGGGAAGTGTGTCTCAGGGAAGTGTGTCTCAGGGAAGTGTGTCTCAGGGAAGTGTGTCTCAGGGAAGTGTGTCTCAGGGAAGTGTGTCTCAGGGAAGTGTGTCTCAGGGAAGTGTGTCTCAGGGAAGTGTGTCTCAGGGAAGTGTCTCAGGGAAGTGTGTTTCAGGGAAGTGTGTCTCAAGGAAGTGTGTCTCAGGGAAGTATGTCTCAAGGAAGTGTGTCTCAGGGAAGTGTGTCTCAGGGAAGTGTGTCTCAGGGAAGTCTGTCTCAGGGAAGTGTGTTTCAGGGAAGTGTGTCTCAGGGAAGTGTGTCTCACGGAAGTGTGTCTCAGGGAAGTGTGTCTCAGGGAAGTGTGTCTCAGGGAAGTGTGTCTCAGGGAAGTGTGTCTCAGGGAAGTGTCTCACGGAAGTGTGTTTCAGGGAAGTGTGTTTCAGGGAAGTGTGTCTCACGGAAGTGTGTCTCAGAGAAGTGTGTCTCAGGGAAGTGTGTCTCAGGGAAGTGTGTCTCAGGGAAGTGTGTCTCAGGGAAGTCTTCTCACCAATGACTTTACAAAACTATATAAAAATATGCTTTTGGGAAACAGTTGCACATATTAGTGTAATGATGTAGTTGATACAGTCGAAATAGATAATACAGTCGAAATAGATAATACAGTCGAAATAGATAATACAGTCGAAATAGATAATACAGTCGAAATAGATAATACAGTCGAAATAGATAATACAGTCGAAATAGATAATACAGTCGAAATAGATAATACAGTCGAAATAGATAATACAGTCGAAATAGATAATACAGTCGAAATAGATAATACAGCCGAAATAGATAATACAGTCGAAAAAGATAATACAGTCGAAATAGTATAATACAGTCGAAATAGATGAAACAGTTGAAATAGATGATACAGTTGAAATACATGATACAGTGGAAATAGATGATACAGTGGAAATACATGATACAATTGAAATACATGATACAATTGAAATACATGATACAGTTGAAATACATGATACAGTTGAAATACATGATACAGTTGAAATACATGATACAGTTGAAATACATGATGCAGTTGAAATACATGATACAGTTGAAATACATGATACAGTTGAAATACATGATACAGTTGAAATACATGATACAATTGAAATACATGATACAGTTGAAATAGATGATACAGTTGAAATATTTGATATAATTGTTTATGTTAGAGTGATGATGATCTGGAGGTGAGACTGTGTGTGTACATTCTGACGATGCGTTCATACTTACATATACTTACATACATACCCTTACATTACATACATACACTTGTATACATACATACTGTACAGTTACACATATACATACATTCATACTGTACACTTACACGTATACATACGTACTGTACACTTACACGTATGCATACATACTGTAGACTTACACGTATGCATACATACATACTGTACACTTACACGTATACATACAGACTGGCACACACACACATACACACACACATACACACACACACACACAGGAGCTGTGACTCGACCCCTGCAACCACAACTAGGTGAGTAAAAACACACACACACTCACACGAGAGAGAGAGGGGTGGATAGACTACATTTTCTTGGACTGCAAGAAGGCGTTCGACACAGTTCCTCACAAGAGGTTAATGCAAAAGCTAGAGGATCAGGCAAACGTAACAGGAAAGGCACTGCAATGGATCAGAGAATATCTGACAGGGAGGCAACAACGAGTCATGGTACGTGACGAGGTGTCAGAGTGGGCACCTGTGACGAGTGGGGTTCCACAAGGGTCAGTCCTAGGACCTGTACTGTTTTTGGTATATGTGAATGACATAACGGAAGGGATAGACTTAGAAGTGTCCCTGTTTGCAGATGATGTGAAGTTAATGAGAAAAATTAAATCAGTCGAGGATCAGGCAGGACTACAAAGAGACCTAGACAGGCTACAAGGCTGGTCCAGTAACTGACTCCTTGAATTTAACCCTGCCAAATGTAAAGTCATGAAGATCGGGGAAGGGCAAAGAAGACCGCAGACAGAGTATAGTCTAGGTGGCCAAAGACTGCAAACCTCACACAAGGAAAAAGATCTTGGGGTGAGTATAATACCGAGCACATCTCCTGAGGCACACATCAATCAGATAACTGCTGCAGCATACGGGCGCCTAGCAAACCTAAGAACAGCATTCCGACATCTTAATAAGGAATCGTTCAGGACCCTGTACACTGTGTACGTTAGGCCCATACGGGAGTATGCAGCACCAGTTTGGAACCTACACCTAGGCACGTAAGGAAACTAGAAAAAGTGCAAAGGTTTGCAACAAGACTATTCCCGGAGCAAAGGGGTATGTCCTACGAGGAGAAGTTAAGGGAAATCGACCTGACGACACTGGAGGACAGGAGAGATAGGGGGGATATGATAACGACATATAAAATACTGAGAGGAATTGACAAGGTGGACAGAGACAAAATGTTCCAGAGATGGGACACAGCAACAAGGGAATACAGTTGGAAGTTGAAGACTCAAATGAATCACAGGGATGTTAGGAAGTATTTCTTCAGTCATAGAGTGGTCGGTTAGTGGAATAGCTTGGGAAGCGATGTAGTGGAGGCAGGTTCCATACATAGCTTTAAGGAGAGGTATGATAAAGCTCATGGAGCGGGTAGAGTGACCGAGTAGCGGCCAGTGAAGAGGCGGGGCCAGGAGCTATGACTCGACCCCTGCAACCACAACTAGGTGAGTACACACACACAAACACACACACACACACACACACACACACACACATAAACACACACACACACTTACACACACACACACACATACACACACACATACATACAACAGGCCTAGTGTCTAATCGACATGTGCCTAGGACAAAATGGTAACTAACTAACACACACACACACACACAGCACGGTTTCAGGGAAGGAAAATCCTGTGTCACAAACCTACTGGAGTTTTATGACAAGGTAACAGAAGTAAGACACGAGAGAGAGGGGTGGATAGACTGCATTTTCTTGGACTGCAAGAAGGCTTTCGACACAGTTCCTCACAAGAGGTTAATGCAAAAGCTAGAGGATCAGGCAAACGTAACAGGAAAAGCACTGCAATGGATCAGAGAATATCTGACAGGGAGGCAACAACGAGTCATGGTACGTGACGAGGTGCCAGAGTGGGCACCTGTGACGAGTGGGGTTCCACAAGGGTCAGTCCTAGGACCTGTACTGTTTTTGGTATATGTGAATGACATAACGGAAGGGATAGACTCAGAAGTGTCCCTGTTTGCAGATGATGTGAAGTTAATGAGAAGAATTAAATCAGTCGAGGATCAGGCAGGACTACAAAGAGACCTGGACAGGCTACAAGCCTGGTCCAGTAACTGGCTCCTTGAATTTAACCCTGCCAAATGTAAAGTCATGAAGATCGGGGAAGGGCAAAGAAGACCGCAAACAGAGTATAGTCTAGGTGGCCAAAGACTGCAAACCTCACTCAAGGAAAAAGATCTTGGGGTGAGTATAATACCGAGCACATCTCCTGAGGCACACATCAATCAGATAACTGCTGCAGCATACGGGCGGCTGGCAAACCTAAGAATAGCGTTCCAATACCTCACTAAGGGATCATTCAAGACTCTGTACACCATATACGTCAGGCCCATACTGGAGTATGCAGCACCAGTTTGGAACCCACACCTGGTCAAGCACGTCAAGAAATTAGAGAAAGTGCAGAGGTTTGCAACAAGACTAGTCCCAGAGCTAAGGGGATTGGCCTACAAAGAAAGGTTAAGGGAAATCGACCTGACGACACTAGAGGACAGGAGGGTTAGGGGAGACATGATAACGACATATAAAATACTGCGAGGAATAGATAAGGTGGACAGAGACCAGATGTTCCAGAGAGGGGACACAGAAACAAGGGGTCACAATTGGAAGTTGAAGACTCCTATGAGTCAAAGGGATGTTAGGAAGTATTTCTTCAGTCATAGAGTTGTCAGGAAGTGGAATAGCCTAGAAAGTGACGTGGTGGAGGCAGGAACCATACATAGTTTTAAGACGAGGTTTGATAAAGCTCATGGAGCAGGGAGAGAGAGGACCTAGTAGCAATCAGTGAAGAGGCGGGGCCAGGAGCTATGACTCGACCCCTGCAACCACAAATAGGTGAGTACACATACAGCAGTACCAACAGCAGGAGAAACATTCATCTTGTACCAGTTATAAAGGAGTGTCCCATTAGGCAGTTGAAGCAGCAAACTGGGTTGCTGCTTCAATTACCTGGCCTGAGTAGTACTGGTCTTAATGAAGGTGATGTACGACGCCTCCTCCATACTTACCACGGAGATATATTGCTGCAAGACCAGCCTGTCCAGGATGTGTGTGTGTGTGTGTACTCACCTAGTTGTACTCACCTAGTACTATGTGGTGCAGGGTCGAACATAGCTCCTGGCCCGCCTCTACACTGGCCGCTACTGGGTCACTCTCCCTGCGCTATGAGCTTTATCATACCTCTTCTTAAAGCTATGTATGGAACCTGCCTCCACTACATCGCTTCCCAAGCTATTCCACTTCCCGACCACTCTGTGACTGAAGAAATACTTCCTAACATCCCTGTGATTCATCTAAGTCTTCAACTTCCAACTGTGACCCCTTGTTGCTGTGTCCCACCTCTTGAACATTCTGTCTCTGTCAACCTTGTCAATTCCTCTCAGTATTTTATATGTCGTTATCATGTCCCCCCTATCTCTCCTGTCCTCCAGTGTCGTCAGGTCGATTTCCCTTAACCTCTCCCCGTAGGACATACCCTTAGCTCCGGGACTAGTCTTGTTGCAAACCTTGCACTTTCTCTAGCTTCTTTACGTGCTTGGCTAGATGTGGGTTCCAAACTGGTGCTGCATACTCCAGTATGGGCCTAACGTACACAGTGTACAGGGTCCTGAACGATTCTTTATTAAGATGTCGGAATGCTGTTCTTAGGTTTGCTAGGCGCCCGTATGCTGCAGCAGTTATTTGGTTGATGTGCGCCTCATAAGATGTGCCTGGTGTTATACTCACCCCAAGATCTTTTTCCTTGATTGAGGTCTGCAGTCTCTGGCCCCCTAGACTGTACTCTGTCTGCGGTCTTCTTTGCCCTTCCCCAATCTTCATGACTTTGCACTTGGCGGGGTTTAACTCCAGGAGCCAATTGCTGGACCAGGCTTGCAGCCTGTCCAGATCCCTTTGTAGTTCTGCCTGGTCCTCGTCCGATTGAATTCTTCTCATCAACTTCACATCATCTGCAAACAGGGACACTTCGGAGTCTATTCCTTCCGTCATGTCGTTCACATATACCAGAAACAGCACCGGTCCTAGGACTGACCCCTGTGGAACCCCACTCGTCACCGGCGCCCACTCTGACACCTCGCCACTGACCATAACTCGCTGCTGTCTTCCTGACAGGTATTTCCTGATCCATTGTAGTGCCTTCCCTGTTATCCCTGCCTGGTCCTCCAGCTTCTGCACTAATCTCTTGTGTGGGACTGTGTCAAACGCCTTCTTACAGTCCAAGAATATGCAATCTACCCACCCTTCTCTCTCTCTTGTCTTACTGCTGTCACCCTGTCATAGAACTCCAGTAGGTTTGTGACACAGGATTTCCCGTCCCTGAAACCGTGTTGGCCGTCGTAGATTAGCTCATTCCTTTCTAGGTGCTGTGTGTGTGTGTGTGTGTGAGTGTGTGTGTGTGTGTGTGTGTGAGTGTGTGTGTGTGTGTGTGTGTGAGTGTGAGTGTGTGTGTGTGTGTGTACTCACCTAATTGTACTCACCTAATTGTGGTTGCAGGGGTCGAGACTCAGCTCCTGGCCCCGCCTCTTCGCTGTCCGCTACTGGGTCTCTGCTCTCCCTGCTCCATGAGCTTTATCATACCTCGTCTTAAAACTATGTATGGTTCCTGCCTCCACTATATCTTTCTCTAGACTATTCCACTTCCTGACTACTCTGTGGCTGAAGAAATGCTTCCTAACATCCCTTTGACTCATCTGAGTCTTCAGCTTCCAGTTGTGTCCCCTTGTTTCTGTGTTCCCTCTCTGGAACATCCTGTCCCTGTCTACCTTGTCGATTCCCGCAGTATTTTGTATGTCGTTATCATGTCTCCTCTGACCCTTCTTTCCTCCAGTGTTGTTAGTCCTATTTCCCTCAACCTTTCTTCATAGGACAGACCCTGAGTTGTGGAACTAGCCTTGTGGCAAACCTTTGCACTTTCTCTAGTTTCTTTACGTGCTTGACCAGGTGTGGGTTCCAGACTGGTGCTGCATATTCTAGTATGGGCCTGACGTACACGGTGTAAAGTGTCTTGAACGATTCCTTGTTTAGGTAACGGAACGCTAATCTTAGGTTTGCCAGTCGCCCATATGCTGCCGCAGTTATCTGGTTGATGTGTGCATCCGGAGACGTACTTGGCGTTATACTCACCCCAAGGTCTTTCTCCTTTGCCGAGGTTTGTAGCCCTTGCCCACCTAGCCTGTACTCTGTCAGCGGTCTTCTTTGTCCTTCTCCGATCTTCATGACTTTGCATTTGGTGGGATTGAATTCAAGAAGCCAGTTGCTAGACCAGATTTCAAGCTTGTCCAGGTCTGTTTGAAGTCCTGCTTGGTCCTCTTCCGATGTGATTTCC
>WNWK01001940.1:150000-239503 GCA_009830355.1 Cherax destructor | reverse complement strand
TATGAGCTGAGTGATAGCAAATCCTGCCTTACAACCCACCAGAGTTCTAAGAATGGCTGCTGGAAATCTGACAGGATGTGTAAGGCAAATAGGTTACATATTCTTGGACTGCAGGAAGGCCTTGACACTGCATATCAAGAATCTGCTATGAAAGCCGGGCCAGTGAGAGTGTTTCAGTGGCTCCAGGAATGTCTCAAGAGACAGTAATGGTGAGAAAGGTATTAAGATGTCCAGCAAGATTGGGAAGCAGCAGTCTTCCTCAAGGTTATGTATTCCAGTGTTTATTCTCTTCTCACATACACAAACTAAATACCAGAGAGAAAGATTCCTGCAACTCACTGTTTGCTGATGACTCACAAACAGCCCAGAGGAAACGCTAAACGATAATGGTCTGAGTCGGACCCAAGCGTCGTCGTAAGCTCCTCTCTGGTATCTGCGGGTTATTTGTGTATTGGTCCAAGGAAAATTTCAGGCCATAGCTTCTCTGAGAAGACTCATCAGTGCGCATCGATTGTGATGGAACTTGGCAGTTATCTTGTGCACTGGCCTCGAATCCAGGCAGATCTTTATACAGATCTTCTCTTTATCAGTGGTTGTGTGTGTGAAAGTATTTTGTAAATGTAAATTTGAAACTACCCAAGGTTTTAACTTCAATAACCCTACTAGGCAGACTGTTCCACTCATCAACTACCTTATCTTCAAATCAATACTTTCCTATATCCTTTCTAAATCTATTTTTATTTTTTTATTAACACATCGGCCGTTTCCCACCCATACTACATATATATATATATATATATATATATATATATATATATATATATATATATATATTATATATATATATGTATATATATATGTATATATATATGTATTTTTGTATATAGAAAACTTTCATCATCATTCACTCCATCACTGTCTTGCCAGAGGGGTGCTTTACACTACAGTTATAAACTGCAACATTAACACCTCCTTCAGAGTGCAGACACTGTACTTCCCATCTCCAGGACTCAAGTCCGGCCTGCCGGTTTCCCTGAGTCCCTTCATAAATGTTACCTTGATTACACTCCAACAGCACGTCAAGTCCTAAAACCATTTGTCTCCATTTGCTCCTAACACGCTCACGCATGCTTGCTGGAAGTCCAAGCCCTCGCACACAAAACCTCCTTTACCCTCCCTCCAACCTTCCTAGGCCGACCCTTACCCCGCCTTCCCTCCACTACAGATTTATACACTCTCGAAGTCATTCTATTTCGTTCCATTCTGTCCAAAACCATCTCAATAACCCTCCTCAGCCCTCTGGATAATAGTCTTGGTAATCCCGCACCTCCTCCTAATCCAAACTACGTATTCTCTGCATTATATTCACACCACACATTGCCCTCAGACACGACATCTCCATTGCTTCCAGCCTTCTCCTCGTTGCAACATTCACCACCCATGCTTCACACCCATACAAGAGTGTTGGTATAACTATACTCTCACACATTCCTCTTAGTTTTAAGGGATCGAATTCTTTGTCTCCACAGACTCCTCAGTGTACCACTCACTTATTTTCGCTCGTCGATTCTATGATTCACCTCATCTTTCAGACCCATCTGCTGATAAGTCCACTCCCAGACATATGAATGCATTCACCTCCTCCATACTCTCTCCCTCCAATCTTCCGTTATCTATTTTTTTTTGTTATCCTCATCACCTTACTCTTTCGTATATTCACTTTTAATTTAATTATTTTACATACCCTACCAAACTCATCCACCAACCTCTGCAACTTCTCTCGAATTCCCCAAAAGCACAGTGTCATCAGCAAAGAGCAACTGTGACAACTCCCACTTTATGTTAGATTCTTTATCTTTTAACCCACACCTCTTGCCAACACCCGAGCATTCACTTCTCTTGCAACTCCATCTATAAATATATTGAACAACCATGGTGACGTCACACATCCCTGTCTAAGGCCTACTAAACTTGTCTAATTTGAATCCATTACTGCGGTTTATCTCTTGGAGGGACATCCTCAAGACATTGTTTATATCCCCTTTATTAATAACAAGTTCATGTGTATTACTGTTCATGAAATGATGGAGTCCTTCATAATGTATAAATGGAAATCGGGAATAAATCAAGGGAATGTAAATAATGTGTTAAAAATATCTAAGCAGGACAGGACTCGCAGCAATGGCTTCAAGTTGGAAAAACTTAGATACAGAAAAGATACAGGAAAGTACAGGTTTGGTAATGAGTGAAGCAAACTGAAGCTAAAACCTTGTGTAGTTTTAAAAAATAGGTGTGGGTGGGTATGAGCTGGACCTGCCTCGCATGGACCAGTAGGCTTACTGCAGCGTTCCTTCTTTTTTTACGTTCTTATTTCAGCTGAGAGAATGGGCCATTGACCCCCTTGCTCTCAGCAAGGCCAGGGGGAAGAAAGAGGAAGGGGCTCCCAGACCACGCCCCCCCCCCACCACTCAACTAGGTCATAGGGGGTGGTAGTGAGCACCAGGCAGCACTCCTTCCCCCATCCCTCCCCAACAACCACTACCACCAACTACGCATAATAATTCACTAATGAAACATGTCTCCCCACCACCACCACCACTATCACCACCTAGTGTCACTACATTATGCAAGTCAGTCTTCAAGTACATAAGAACATAAGAACATAAGAAAGAAGGAACACTGCAGCAGGCCTACTGGCCCACGCGAGGCAGATCCAAGTCTCCCGCCGGCTTAAGCCAATGCCCTGACCCAGCCAGGTCAGGTTACATTCACTTAAGGAAGGAGCACGGCATCTGACCTAGTAGCACAAACTAGTCAGGTCCCACTCACACCCACCCGCACCCACTCATATATTTATCTAGCCTATTTTTAAAACTACACAACGTTTTAGCCTCTATAACTGTACTCGGGAGTTTGTTCCACTCATCGACAACTCTATTACCAAACCAATGCTTTCCTATATCCCTTCTGAATCTGAATTTATCCAACTTAAAGCCATTGCTTCGAGTCCTGTCAATACAAGATATTTTTAGCACGCTATTTACATCCCCTTTATTTATTCCTGTTTTCCATTTATATACCTCAATCATATCCCCCCTAATTCTACGCCTTTCTAGAGAGTGCAGATTCAGGGCCCTCAGTCTATCCTCATAGGGAAGATTTCTGATACATGGAATCAACTTAGTCATCCTCCTTTGCACGTTTTCCAGAGCATTTATATCCATTCTGTAATACGGTGACCAAAACTGTGCAGCATAATCTAGATGAGGCCTAACCAAGGATATATAGAGTTGAAGAACAACCTGAGGACTCCTATTATTTATGCTTCTTGATATGAAGCCAAGGATTCTGTTTGCTTTATTGCGAACACTTATGCACTGCTGTCTTGGTTTTAGATTACTGCTAACCAGAACTCCTAAATCCTTTTCGCAATCAGTAGTATTAAGATCTACATTATTTAGTTTATATGTGGCATGGTTATTGTCCTGTCCAATATTTAGAACTTTGCATTTATCTATATTAAACTGCATCTGCCACTTCTCCGACCACTGCATCAGTCTATTCAAATCTTCCTGGAGTGCTCTAATGTCCTCATTTGAATGAATTGGACGGCCTATTTTGGTGTCATCGGCAAACTTGCTTATGTCGCTATTTATTCCCTCATCTATATCGTTTATGTAGATTGTGAACAACAAGGGCCCAATACTGACCCCTGTGGAACACCACTTGTGACGCTTCCCCACTCTGATTTCTCCCCATTTATGCAAACTCTCTGCTGCCTATTTGTCAACCATGCCTCTATCCAGGAAAAATTTCTCCTCCTATTCCGTGTGCCTTAATTTTACTCAATAGTCTCTGATGTGGGACTCTATCAAAAGCCTTACTGAAGTCCATATACACAATATCATATTCATTACCATGATCTACCTGCTCAAATACCTTAGTGAAAAAGTTATTAAATTTGTAAGGCAGGAACGCCCTTTTGTAAAACCGTGCTGAGATTCGTTGATTAATTTATGCTTTTCAAGATGGCTGCGAATTGCCTCGGCAATTATTGATTCCATAAATTTTCCCACTATGGAGGTTAGGCTTATTGGTCTATAGTTCGAAGCTAAGGACTGTCTCCTGCTTTGAAAATAGGTATTACATTTGCAATTTTCCACTTATCTGGCACCATGCCAGTTTGCAGTGATATGTTGAAAAGATTAGCCATAGGTTTGCTAAGCTCCTGTTTACATTCCTTTAGAACCCTTGCATACAGTTCATCAGGGCCTGGGGATTTGTTAGGTTTTAATTTATCTATTTGTCTAAGGACCATGTCACTTGTGACCCTGATCGTGCATAGTTTACTATCGTCCTGGTCTACATAATATATTATTTCTGGAATATCGCTAGTATCTTCCTGTGTAAAAACTGAGAGGAAGTAAGTGTTAAAAATTCTACACATTTCCTTATCACTGACGGTGAGCTGTCCTGAATAACTTTTGAGTGGGCCTATCTTGTCCCTAATCTTACTTCTGTATACCTGAAAAAATCCTTTTGGGTTAGTTTTCGATTCTCTTGCAACTTTAACCTCATAGTCTCTTTTCGCTTGTCTTAAGACATGACACGCCAGGAAGTCCTTCTCATTTACGTAACATTCGTTTTGTTGTTGTATTCCAACGATCTTCTACTGTTCATGTCCTTCATTATCGTGTATTAGATGTATTCAATTGTATTTTTATTGTTAATAATCATTACTGACTGCTGTATCAAATACTTAAGTTTACTAACAATCACTAATTAGTGTAAGTAAAGCACTATGACTTACTTATCCTGGGTAATTCTCATATAATTTATACAGCTCAGTTGTGCTCGTCCAAGAATTGTGCAGTCTGTCTTAAATTATCTTAATTAACTCTCAAGACGCTAAGAGTAAACTCCCCACACATGAGTGGACCACCTTCCCCACACAGTGGACCACCTTCCCCACACATGAGTGGACCACCTTCCCCACACAGTGAAGCACCTTCCCCACACAGTGAAGCACCTTCCCCACACAGTGGAGCACCTTCCCCACAAGTGAAGCACCTTCCCCACATAGTGAAGCACCTTCCCCACAAGTGAAGCACCTTCCCCACACATGAGTGGAGCACCTTCCCCACACAGTGAAGCACCTTCCCCACACAGTGAAGCACCTTCCCCACACAGTGAAGCACCTTCCCCACACATGAGTGAAGCACCTTCCCCACACAGTGAAGCACCTTCCCCACACAGTGAAGCACCTTCCCCACACAGTGAAGCACCTTCCCCACACAGTGGAGCACCTTCCCCACACAGTGAAGCACCTTCCCCACACAGTGTAGCACCTTCCCCACACAGTGAAGCACCTTCCCCACACAGTGAAGCACCTTCCCACACAGTGAAGCACCTTCCCCACACAGTGAAGCACCTTCCCCACACAGTGGAGCACCTTCCCCACACAGTGAAGCACCTTCCCCACACAGTGTAGCACCTTCCCCACACAGTGAAGCACCTTCCCCACACAGTGAAGCACCTTCCCCACACAGTGAAGCACCTTCCCCACACAGTGAAGCACCTTCCCCACACAGTGAAGCACCTTCCCCACACAGTGAAGCACTGCTACAACATTATTTCTGCTACAACATTATTTGCTACATTCTTCCATTTTGTATGTCTTATATTGAGTCACCAAGCAACAAGATGGGGATGGGGATGGAAGGTTTTCCACACAGGAGTCAATTTTTGATAGTTGTTCCTTGAACTGTTGGGAAGTTGCATCTGGTGGCTTATATACAGGTACAATGACTAAGTTTTGCTTGTCGATTTTTATTGTTAGAACTTCACCTACATCATTTATGGTGTTCAATATCTCCGTGGATATGAAGCTTCAGCTTCATATCCTTCATAATATTCAATATTATTACTACTATTACCAAGAATGTTAAGCACAGAAATGTACACAATGGCTGGATCCACTGCTATCATCAGTAGTTCTTAAGAAATAACACAAAAATAGTGGAGAAATGAAGTAGGCCTACTGTTAGTAATCCCTTGCTGCCTACCTGACCATTCCCGTGACCTCTCCTGTGACCTCTCTCTCTCCAGTTTGACCTCAGGGTACTAGAGTAATTTACAAGGCAATGTTTCCCTGTGTTTCCCGTATGTAAGTTTATTCAGGTATACATAAATACAGTTACACAAATTATCATACATAGTTACATATGTGTAGATTATCCACCAGAATAACACAAAAAGGTCAGGCAAAGTGACTTATTTCCAATGTGGTCCTTGATAAAGTTCAACCATGGCTTTAAGTTGGATAAATTCAAATTCAGGAAGGATATAGGAAAGCATTGGTTTGGTAATAGAGTTGTCGATGAGTGGAACAAACTCCCGATTACAGTTATAGAGGCTAAAACGTTGTGTAGTTTTAAAAATAGGCTAGATAAATATATGAGTGGGTGCGGGTGGGTGTGAGTTGGTCCTGACTAGCTTGTGCTACTAGGTCAGATGCCGTGCTCCTTCCTTAAGTGAATGTAACCTGACCTGGCTGGGTCGGGGAATTGGCTTAAGCCGGTGGGAGACTTGGACTTGCCTCGCATGGGCCAGTAGGCCTGCTGCAGTGTTCCTTCTTTCTTATGTTCTTATGAAACGTTGGGGCAGTAATAAAAACATAAGAAGGAGCACTGCAGCAGGCCTACTGGCCCATGCTAGGCAGGTCCAAGTCACCTACTGGCCCATGCTAGGAAGGTCCAAGTCACCTACTGGCCCATGCTAGGTAGGTTCAAGTCTAAATAACGTGAAGATCAGAAGGAGTTTGAGGTAATCAGTCCCTCAATCTGGAAGATTGAGGGACTGATTACCTCAAACTCCTTCTGATCTTCACGTTATTTAGACTTGGAAGATTGAGGGACTGATTACCTCAAACTCCTTCTGATCTTCACCATTCTTTGCATAGGACTGATGAAGCCACTGTGGGGCGAAACGTTCCCACAATAAAGATACCAAAGTGTTGCACATGTGTCTAATTTATCAACTTGTCGGTTCTCTGAACCAGTTATCTACATATTTGTTCCTCTCTCCAGCTGTGGTCTTGCAGCAGCAGCAGCTGGTGGGTCTTGCAACACACAGCTGGCCACGACTATCGTGATGCACTTCCATCTTAATCAGTTAACACCTGGGTGGGAATTCTCACAGCAATATTGACCGCTCATACCTGGCCCAGTTTTACCCTGTACTCTTCTACTATCAACCCCCTCCACCCTCCATCAACCCACTCCACCCTCCCTCCACCTCCACTCCCCTCCCCCACTGGACTGGGCAAGTAGGTGACTTGGACCTGCCTAGCATGAGTCAGTAGGCCTGCTGAAACGTCTTTTCTTATGGTGAATGGTGCGTCACCTGCAGCCACCACCGCACAGTTCTGGTCTCAGTATCACAGAGTGGACATAAATACGCAGGAAAACAGTCAGAGAATGATGTCAATCCCATGTATCAGAAATCTTTACTACAAGGATAGACTCATGCTACTGAATCTGCACTCTGTAAACACGTAGAATTAATAGGAATATAACTGAAGTGTACAAATGACAAAGGGGGAGTTAATAAAAGGGATATAAATACCAGTGAAAATACCTAACCAAGACAGGACTGGTCGACAGTTATGACCGGTTGGAACAAACTGCCGAGTAGGGTCACTCAAAAGGTAAATAAAGAGCCTGGGGAAGGAGGGAAGGGAATCAAGATGACCCACCCAAGTGAAGGGTAACCCTTCACCAGCATCAAGACACCTCCTTGATTTATATACAGTAAATAATCAAAAATTAATCTCGGATAACCCATAAGTTAACCTCGGGTATCCCAGAAGTTAACCTTAGGTGACAAAGAAGTTAACCTCGGGTATCCCAGAAGTTAACCTTAGGTGACAAAGAAGTTAACCTCGAGTATCCCAGAAGTTAACCTTAGGTGACAAAGAAGTTAACCTCGGGTACCTCATTTAGCGTAAGTTCTAGTGTTACACTGGTACAAATATACAATATATTCACCAAGAGTTTAGTGTAATGTATATTTCAGGGAGTAAAGCGTGCGTGGCAGTTCGTGACTTGATGGACCGTGGTATAAGTGAGCCTGGTGGTAGTCGAGGAGCCTTGAACTAACATTCCTCACCACTGCATGAACTACAGTGGTGCCCACTAGTGTGAAGACACACACCAGGAAGGGAACAAGCTTTGATTGGCACACCGTCTCGCTCTGTGCCAAGCTTTATCAAATCATGATAGAGTTCATAGAGAAAGCGAAACGTGTATTGCAAATTCTGAGTCTGGCGTCATTTCTTGCCTATGAATTACAAACAAAGAACAGAAAGACACAGTACCGTGACTGAAACAATACACAAATACAAGGTTAAGACACATGCAACAGTTGGGTATCTTTATTAATGAAACGTTTAGCCTACACAGTAGGCTTCTTCAGTCAAATACAGAGGCAGCAGTGGTAATGAAATAAGATGATGTAATCAGTCCATCAACCATGGAGAAAAAGTATTTGAGGTGGTCAGTCCCTCAGCCTACGAGCAAGTGTTGAGTGTCGGAATCTTGATGGATCCGAAGCACAGGCTGGAGTCAGCTGAGGTGCAGCAGTTGAAGATGCTGTTACAGATAGGCGGGGCCCCACCAGTGGCAGGTGAAGCCCAAGAAATGGACCAGAAGCTAGCAACTAGGTTGTGGTGATATCCTCTGTACCAAGATTACATGATGCTGCTGTACCAAGGTTACATGATGGTACACAATACAGACAAGCTGTGTACAGTAATTAATGCTGACTACCAACTCTGACAACCTCAGAGGTCATAAAGAGTTAAAAAGGCAACATACCATGTGACTGGAACAATACGAAAATAACCCGAAAGTCCTTCTATGTTACGGATCTTATTACAGTGACTCGTAAGTTTGTAAGTTTACTAAGGCACAGGCACACATAAGTACAATTATCATACATAGTGTAAGTCACCCATGATAACCCCCCCCCCTTGTGGTTCTTGTAGCAGTGTTGATGAAGATTTGCTTTAACCGGCTCTTTCAATGACATTAATGGTTCTATAACAGTCCTGTTATAGCTATACGAGTGGAACAACCTACCAAGTAGTGTCGCTATACGAGTGGAACAACCTACCAAGTAGTGTCGCTATACGAGTGGAACAACCTACCAAGTAGTGTCGCTATACGAGTGGAACAACCTACCAAGTAGTGTCGCTATACGAGTGGAACAACCTACCAAGTAGTGTCGCTATACGAGTGGAACAACCTACCAAGTAGTGTCGCTATACGAGTGGAACAACCTACCAAGTAGTGTCGCTATACGAGTGGAACAACCTACCAAGTAGTGTCGCTATACGAGTGGAACAACCTACCAAGTAGTGTCGCTATACGAGTGGAACAACCTACCAAGTAGTGTAGCTATACGAGTGGAACAACCTAACAAGTAGTGTCGCTATACGAGTGGAACAACCTACCAAGTAGTGTCGCTATACGAGTGGAACAACCTACCAAGTAGTGTCGCTATACGAGTGGAACAACCTACTGCAAGTAGTGTCGCTATACGAGTGGAACAACCTACCAAGTAGTGTCGCTATACGAGTGGAACAACCTACCAAGTAGTGTCGCTATACGAGTGGAACAACCTACCAAGTAGTGTCGCTATACGAGTGGAACAACCTACCAAGTAGTGTCGCTATACGAGTGGAACAACCTACAAGTAGTGTCGCTATACGAGTGGAACAACCTAACAAGTAGTGTCGCTATACGAGTGGAACAACCTACTAAGTAGTGTCGCTATACGAGTGGAACAACCTACCAAGTAGTGTCGCTATACGAGTGGAACAACCTACCAAGTAGTGTCGCTATACGAGTGGAACAACCTACCAAGTAGTGTCGCTATACGAGTGGAACAACCTACCAAGTAGTGTCACTGAAGAGGGAACTTTGGTCAGCTTTAAAAAAACATGTAGAATAGCTCTTTCGTGTTGCATTCAACACATCATCAGCAGCTAGAACGTTTTTCTGAACTAATCTACCTGGACTTCCTACTCATTTCTGCAACACTGCAAGCTCCTGATGATGTTCATTGCAACACGAAAGGCCTAAAGTTATCATTCAACTACCCCTGTGGTTGTTTCGCTTGTTTGCATATATATATATATATATATATATATATATATATATATATATATATATATATATATATATATATATAATACTCGTAACGTCACAATGCTCACTATATATATACCATCCTCTCTTCCTAGGTAGATCTGTTTGTGACCTGATAAAGCCCACTACGCGGGCGAAACGCTGTCAAAAGATTGCATAATACTGCATTTTTAGGTTGATTAATGGCTCACTGAACACTGAGTTGCATTATGACTTCAACATTTCACTCATTTTCTTGTTGTCAGTGGATGTTGTATACCTGGAGAGGGTTTCGGGGGTCAACGCCCCCGCGGCCCGGTCTGTGACCAGGCCTCATGGTGGATCAGGATCTGATCAACTATGGAACAAAACTCTTCTACAGGCTGAGGGACTGACCCCCTCAAAACTTCGTCTTCAAGTGTGATGACTGATGACATCATCATCACATCTCCACTGCTTCTGCTAACTCTTCTGTACTCGACTGAAGAAGCCTACTGTGTAGGAGAAAAGTTTGGCAATAAAGATACCTAACTGTTGTGTCACATGTGGTCTTTACTTAATCAACCTTACAGTGACTAGTACTGGTACTGAGTGTCACTCATCCTAAGAAGTGGACATGACTCAACAAAAAAGACAGTACTGGACAGTGTCACTCATCCTAAGTGGACATACCAACACAAGACAGTACCGGACAGTGTCACTCATCCTAAGTGAACATACCAACACAAGACAGTACCGGACAGTGTCACTCATCCTAAGTGAACATACCAACATGGCGACAAAACCTTTCACCCTGAATAATAAAATATTGAAAAATGGTTATAATTGACCATAATTTTTAAAGGGGTGGACCGGTAAGCCAGCGGAAGGCCTCAGTCAGATGACCAAAAGTTCCAACGGCGGGTCATCATCTGACTAAGACCCGCGTCAGGAAACACTTGTCCTGCTTCCTGACGAACCTCACCTAACCTAACCCTGAATAATTGACAAGTTCATTGCCAGTATCAACACTGTCCTTGGATGCTGCAAAATTCACCTGTCAGTACATTACGCAGGGACTAATCCCCTCAAAACTTCTATTATAACTAATGTTATATCCGCCTGTATTTTGACTGAGGAATTAGACACTTGTGCAAAACTTGGGTATCTTTTTTTGTGGAAAGGAAAGGGCACCCAGTGGCTTTATCAGTCCAGAATGGTGAAGATCAGAAGGAGTTTGAGGTAATGAGTCCCTGAGCCTGGAGTCCACGTAATCGACTCCAGATACTCACGTGTTGCATATATGCCTTCAACTGTTTCAGTTAATGCAATTGTATTACAATGCAGAACAGGTTCACTATTTCCTAAGGCGCCTCTCACGCTGAATATATACTCAAGTTTGTAATTTATAATTTCCTTGCAATCTTTTGCGACGTTTCTCTATACTATCGACAAGACAACCTAAGAGGATTCAAATCGTCGTTTATAATGCAACTTTTCGTAAGAACATAAGGCGTTTTGCTCTCCAGGTTTACCATCTTCCTGCTCCAGTTGATAAGGACGTTAAAAAAACTTGTATACTGGAGCCAGAAGATGGTTGCAGCAGTTGAAGACGCCTTCAACTTGTTGCACCTCTTTCACCTCTGCTTTAGATTGGTCAAGACTCAGGGACTGAACACCTCACAATTACCTCTTTCCGTCTTCCACGGTCGCCGGTAATTACACCTCCTCTCTGTTATTTCAAAAAGCCTTTTTTTCGCAAGAGTACTGTCACGTCAGTAAAGATACTCCATGTGTCTTATTCATCAGTACTGGATACCGTTAATGTTACGATACTTGACCGACACAGCAACACCAGAGAGTCATTAACTGGTCGGTATTATACCATGATCTAATATTCATCCTTTGGGGTATCTTTAAAATGGATTGGACAGATGTATGAATGGGTGTTGCTGGGCGTGAGTAGCATCACCGCACAATTGGAGCAAATATTTAGATGCAGTCTGTAATGTTTGAGATCAAATTTTCGTAAGAGAAACGTCATGGGACATCCATACACGTATCAGGGAACATAAGTACTCATGCAGAACACATCAACAACACACGTGGAAGAAACGTCATGAGACATCCATATGCGCATCAGGGAACACAGATACGCATGCAGAACACATATGAACAAACCATGATTTGAGCAGAGGCTTAATTAACCAACAAAAAGAGGGAGAAATTTATACAAGTGGCCAGACTCGGCTATAACAAGCACTCCCAAAATCTTACCAGAAGAAATCAGAAACAAAAACAGGCACACTGTGGGCACCATAAGAGAACACTGTATCAACATCCGTGGCCCCAGACTATTCAACATCTTACCAGAATATATCAGAAACACTGCTGGGACAAGTGTAGAAGTCTTCAAGAGAAAACTGGACAAGTATCTTCACCAGGTGCCAGATCAACCAGGCTGTGATGGATATGTGGGGCAGTGGACCTCCAGTAACAACAGCCTAGTTGGCGTGGCAAACACCAAACGAGCCTGGCCCATGGTCGGGCTCTGGGAGTAGAAAAACTCTCGTTAACACCACTTCCCAAAATCGTGTGTGAAACACACACACGTAAAATAATGCAGATAAAAACAGTATAACGTAATCCTTTATCTTGCATCTCTCTCTCTCTCTCTCTCTCTCTCTCTCTCTCTCTCTCTCTCTCTCTCTCTCTCTCTCTCTCTCTCTCTCTCTCTCTCTTACCATGGTAAAATAATAACGAAAATGTATTGGAATAAAAACTTATGACCCTTTGAGGAATTCCGATTTTTTTCTACTCCCGGAAGCCGGCCATGAGCCAGGCTCTAGTCAACCAGACTGTTGCTGCTGGTGGCTTGTTGCCCTCGCATATCCATCACAGCCTGGTTGATCGGGCACCTGGTGAAAATACAATCAAGACATTTACTGAAGACATATCGCCTTTGAGTGTTTCTACGCGGAGAAAGATCAGCAGTGACCTGGAAACTCGAACCAAGAGGCGAGGTCACAGTGGAGGGGCGTGACCCCCCAGAATGATGCTAACTAGGACACAGTCATCAAGTGACATACACCCCCCTCCTCCTCCCTCACATGTGACCTCGCAGCTCTGACTAGCTAGGTCACATGTGACCACTCTGGTATACCGTGTGTACTGTGTTGGTGGTCGTGATAGTCGTCAGGAGCAGTGTGCTGATGACACCAGTCGTCAGGAACAGTGTCCTGATGACACCAGTCGTCAGGAACAGTGTCCTGATGACACCAGTCGTCAGGAACAGTGTCCTGATGACACCAGTCGTCAGGAACAGTGTCCTGATGACACCAGTCGTCAGGAACAGTGTCCTGATGACACCAGTCGTCAGGAACAGTGTCCTGATGACACCAGTCGTCAGGAACAGTGTCCTGATGACACCAGTCGTCAGGAACCGGCAACAGTCCTCTGAAGTATGTCAAGTGATTACATCCCCACGACCCAGGATGGATGACTGCTGCCATACCATCCCAGTACAACACACCCGGTGGCAGCCACGGGGCAGGTGTTCTTGTACTGGTGTAATACTGAAGTTAACTAGTCAGTGATATGGTACTTCAGTTAACTAGTCAGTGATATGGTACTGCAGTTAACTAGTCAGTGATATGGTACTGCAGTTAACTAGTCAGTGATATGGTACTGCAGTTAACTAGTCAGTGATATGTTGCTGGTGTTCATTTTGGTGTTATCTCCATGGTGTTCTTTTTGTTTTTGATGTTCACGCACACATGAGGCCTGGTCACCAGGCTCTGATCCAACATGAGGCCTGGTCACCAGGCTCTGATCCAACATGAGGCCTGGTCACCAGGCTCTGATCCAACATGAGGCCTGGTCACCAGGCTCTGATCCAACATGAGGCCTGGTCACCAGGCTCTGATCCAACATGAGGCCTGGTCACCAGGCTCTGATCCAACATGAGGCCTGGTCACCAGGCTCTGATCCAACATGAGGCCTGGTCACCAGGCTCTGATCCAACATGAGGCCTGGTCACCAGGCTCTGATCCAACATGAGGCCTGGTCACCAGGCTCTGATCCAACATGAGGCCTGGTCACCAGGCTCTGATCCAACATGAGGCCTGGTCACCAGGCTCTGATCCAACATGAGGCCTGGTCACCAGGCTCTGATCCAACATGAGGCCTGGTCACCAGGCTCTGATCCAACATGAGGCCTGGTCACCAGGCTCTGATCCAACATGAGGCCTGGTCACCAGGCTCTGATCCAACATGAGGCCTGGTCACCAGGCTCTGATCCAACATGAGGCCTGGTCACCAGGCTCTGATCCAACATGAGGCCTGGTCACAGACCGGGCCGCAGGGGCGTTGACCCCTGGAACTCTCTCCAGGTATACTCACACACACACACACACACACACACACACACACACACACACACACACACACACACACACACATACAAACACACAAGCTATGACTCGACCCCTGCAACCACAACTAGGTGAGTACACACACACACACACACACACACAAACACACAAGCTATGACTCGACACCTGCAACCACAACTAGGTGAGCACACACACACACACAAACACACAAGCTATGACTCGACCCCTGCAACCACAACTAGGTGAGTACACACACACACACACACACACACACACAAACACACAAGCTATGACTCGACCCCTGCAACCACAACTAGGTGAGTACACACACACACACACACACACACACACACACACACACAAGCTATGACTCGACCCCTGCAACCACAACTAGGTGAGTACACACACACACACACACACACATACACACACACACACTCGTGTTTACTTTTTTATTGTAGTGATGATGGTATGACTAGTAAAGTGACACTACACTTTCCCCTCCTGCTCAACCTAGAGTCGTGCATCACTTAACAAGTCGATATCTGTATTTATACAGTGTACTCACCTAATTGTGGTTGCAGGGGTCGAGACTCAGCTCCTGGCCCCCGTGTGTGTGTGTGTGTGTGTGTGTAACAACGAAGATATAATGTCTCATGTGTTGCTCTTGCATTTTATATCTTAGCATATTGTTGTTAAATTTACCAATATTTATAAGTTTGAAAATTATTGGAATCGATAATAACGTATACAATTAGAAGCCACCTTGATGAGTAGTAACTGACGAGTCGTAACACAGGGTCACAAGACAGCTCTTGTAGTAACTGACGAGTCGTAACACAGGGTCACAAGACAGCTCTTGTAGTAACTGACGAGTCGTAACACAGGGTCACAAGACAGCTCTTGTAGTAACTGACGAGTCGTAACACAGGGTCACAAGACAGCTCTTGTAGTAACTGACGAGTCGTAACACAGGGTCACAAGACAGCTCTTGTAGTAACTGACGAGTCGTAACACAGGGTCACAAGACAGCTCTTGTAGTAACTGACGAGTCGTAACACAGGGTCAAAGACAGCTCTTGTAGTAACTGACGAGTCGTAACACAGGGTCACAAGACAGCTCTTGTAGTAACTGACGAGTCGTAACACAGGGTCACAAGACAGCTCTTGTAGTAACTGACGAGTCGTAACACAGGGTCACAAGACAGCTCTTGTAGTAACTGACGAGTCGTAACACAGGGTCACAAGACAGCTCTTGTAGTAACTGACGAGTCGTAACACAGGGTCACAAGACAGCTCTTGTAGTAACTGACGAGTCGTAACACAGGGTCACAAGACAGCTCTTGTAGTAACTGACGAGTCGTAACACAGGGTCACAAGACAGCTCTTGTAGTAACTGACGAGTCGTAACACAGGGTCACAAGACAGCTCTTGTAGTAACTGACGAGTCGTAACACAGGGTCACAAGACAGCTCTTGTAGTAACTGACGAGTCGTAACACAGGGTCACAAGACAGCTCTTGCCTAACAAACCAAGATAAGGAGTAAGATTTTTGCTTCGATTTCAATAAGGTTTTCGAGTGTCACACAGGTGGTTGCTGAAGAAGGTGGCGGCACATGGTATTAGAGGTAGAGTTCTCTCGTGAATCGAGGCATGGCTAACTAATATACAGCTGACAGTTTATATGTGGGGTGAAGTTGGAATGTGGACGAGTCACAAGTGGCTCTTTGTGCTTGACTATCTACATTAATGACCTTGATAACGGAATTAAAAGTGACATGAGTAAATTCCCTGACTAAACACACACAAAAAATAGACCGATTAATGAATTACGAGGGGGATATTGTAGCGCTTCAGAATGCTACAGTCGAATGAATGAGAGATTCTGTTCATTGTGAACAAATTTCAAGTCCTAATCATTGGGAATGAAAATACCTCCGGCAAGTATACAGACCCATATCATACATGACGTGACAAAGACTTATCAGTCCTTGTTAGTACAATTATGAAGCCAGATAACAGTGCATGAATGTCTGTAATAAGACCAATAAACTCCGTGAATTTACATCAAGAAGTATAAATAGCAGAAGTCTCAAGGTTATTATTAAACTATATACATCGTGGTAGGGTCTCAGGGTATGCTGCATGCATATTTATGTTCTTAGATGCGTTTCTAAGTTCTGTAAAGCTTTTCCAATAAACTGAATAAGTGGAAAATGGCACACGTGAGGTCCTTAACTTCAAATTATAGACCAATCAATCTAACTTGGATTGTGGGAAGGTTGATGGTCAGTAAATGCAGATACATTTCAAAGCCACACTGAAAGATATCAATTGATTAATAAATCTCAATATGTCTTTAAAAAGGAGTGTTCTTGCCTTGCGAATTTGCTAATCTCGTTTCACTAAGGTAAACGGTTAAGGTCTAGATCAAGATATGGAATACGATATGGTGTATAGGAGACTGATAAAGCAGCAGCACATGGCATAGGAAGATAAATTATCTCCTGGGATGAGTCATGGTTGACCGACAGGCAGCAGAGGGAGCATAAATGGTGAGAAATCTCAATGAGACCTCAGGGGTCAGTGTTGGGACTGTCAACAGTATTATTTGTGTGGTATACATAATTTTTTTCCTTGGCCAGGGAGCCTACCTATAAATGTTGCTAGGAAATATGCATGTATATTACACATGTAATACTGCTGACAGGATTCCTGTTTTTTCACAGTCATAAACGGCACAGATGAGTCAATGAATAGCGACATAGCAAGTCTTATGTGGACACTAGAAGGCTACAGGATGACCTGGATAAGTAAATATGGTCGGAGAAGTGGCAGATGCAGCTGAATGCGGAGAAACCTAAGGTTCTAATCCAGGAAAAAGAAAATAACTATGGCACCAATCAACTTAATAATGTAAATCTTGATCAAATTGAATACAAAAAAACAACAACTTAGGGGTTCTGGTTAGCAGGAATGTGAAGACAAGACAACCGATAAAGCTTATAGTATTCTTGGCTTCATATCAGGTATTACAATAATATACATCCTAAGGGTATAATTCAACCTAGTGTGTGTTTGATAAGGAATCACTCTGATTATACTGCTTAAGTTCTGATCTCTCCATATTACAGAATGATCATAAACATACATAAATTTACAGAGGATAGATGTCTGATATAAATAATATATGTCCTAATATATTATCTCAACTTCGCGTGTGTTTGATAAGGACTCGTTTAGATCATGCTGCTTAGTTCTGATCTCCACTTTACAGAATGACCATAAACAGACATAAATCTTCCGAGGATAGATGTCAGATACAAGGGATAAACTTCTTTATCCTTCTTTATATGTTTTCCAGTAG
Organism: Cherax destructor; assembly: GCA_009830355.1. Taxonomy (NCBI): domain Eukaryota; kingdom Metazoa; phylum Arthropoda; class Malacostraca; order Decapoda; family Parastacidae; genus Cherax; species Cherax destructor. Next base: position 221,574 of record WNWK01001940.1, on the reverse strand, counting down.
ATTTCTGTACATTCTGTAATATGGAGATCAGAACTGAAGGTAGGAAATTACTTTTCTGTTCTCCAGGACAAATGTACTTCAGTGGTTAGTGAGGATAAAGGCACCACTAACTCTTCTGCTAATAAAGTTTGGTGACTCACAGGTAAAATATATTGACATTGTCTTCTATAACAGAGATAGGAAAGTGAGACAGAGGGTGTGCTTCCCAGGAGCTGGTGTTGGTGACATAGTCAACAGGTTGTATATCAAATCAGGTAATGGGTGCAAGCCCATTATTTGCCTCAGTGTTGGTGGAAACGATATTGGGAGGGACAAGAGACAGGAAATGTTGGTTAAGTACAGGACAGCTATAGAGTTAATTAGGTCTAAGAGAGGGGTCCTAGTCATATATAGCATTTTGCCTAGAAGAGGAGTGGGCAATAAATGGATGTCGCGTGGGTCTTGGGAGAGATATATAGGAGGTCAAAGATACTCCTTGTTGGATGGTTACGGTATATTTACAGTAAGTGAAGGAGAGTCCAGCCACCCGTCTGTCTCGCCTGTAGGTCTAACGTTAGTGAGCGGAGTGCCTCTATGAGAGGCTGTGCACATGCGCTGAGCCTCTGACGTCAGCGGGTACCGTGACGTCACACGCAAAGGGACCAGCTGTATAAAAGGAAAGATACACTACACAAGTGTATATATGATACTGACACGACATGGATGTCTAGAGCAATTGGTGTAAATTGCTGACTAGACAGGTACATGTAGTTGATGCCCAATAGTAAGTTATTTTAAATTTTTGGAGCAAAGACTAGCTTTTTCATTTTAAGGAATAACTGGATGCACGAATTTGGATGAAATATGTAAACCGGTACATGTATTGTGAAGAACTTGCAATCTCATTCATTGATAACTGGGACAATTTCTATGGCAAACATGACATGTATACAAGGGATCGGTCACCACTCTGGGGCAGGAGTGGTAGTGTTAGTCAACTCTGGGGAGGGAGCCATTACTGAGTTGTGTAGGGTTTTAAACTGATAGAAGATGGAGGTATGGGTGTGTGGGAAGCAAATAGGTTGTAGCACGAGGGATGAAAGCAGCAAGAATTGCCAGGATACTTCAGGGTTATGTTCAAGACACTTTGTTCATCATAAAGTTATTAATAAAAACAATGGAATTAGTCAACAAAGAGACAATAGAGGGCAGCAAGCAATTAACGCCTTTAATGTATACTATACTAATAGTAGGAGTGTAAGAAATAAGATGGATAACTAAGATTAATTGCATGTATAGGAAGCAAAGATATTATTGTTATAACAGAGACCTGGTTCAACCTGAAAGACAGAGAAATGCCACACACAAGGTTATAAATTATTCCACATTGGTGGGGTTAACAAGAAGGGTGGTGGAGTAGCAATGTGTCAGAGATAATTTAAACTATTACATCAGACAAGATATAAAAGTGGAAGTGACCGACACTGAATCTGTTTGCCTACAGTTTCTTGAGGGATGTGGAACGCTAATTTTGGGTGTAATTTACAGGACCCCAAACCTTGATAGGGAACATGGTAAACGTCTATGAGATGAAATTACTAAGGCATCTAGATACAAAAATGTTGTGTTAATGAGAGATTTTAACTTGAACCAAATTGTTTGGAACAATCTGATAGGAAATCTTGAAGCTAACGACTTTCTTGATATGATCCAGATTGTTTTTTTAAACATTTCGTGACAGAAACAACTAGAGGAAATAACCTGCTGGATTTAATTCTTGCTAAACAAGATTTCACTAATTAATAATCATAAGGTTAGTGATGAGCTTGGGGTAAGAAATCATAAATCAGTCAGTTTCAATATATCATGAAATTATCTTAATAATTACAAGATCTCTGATTTTTGCTTAGTTGATTTCATGGGGTTGAGAAATTACATGGGTGGGGTCAACTGGTGTGACCTAACAGGTCATCCTGTGGGTCAGGTAGGTGGTGATGGTTGCCACTATGATATTTTTCAGAGTACAGTGGAACCTCTGCTCACGAATGTTTCCGAACACGAACAAATATGTTCATGACCAAAAAAATCGCCAAATTTTTGCATCTGGTCACGAACACACAATCAGGTGCCGCACAAACACAGTCGCGCCAATTTTCATATTCCGCGCCATTTTTTTTTTTTGCACGCGCCAATTTTCCCCACATCCTGGTGTTTGTGTCCACCTAACAAAGACCCTCGCCTGGTAGTTGGTCTCGGTCAGACCTGCGTTCATTCTCTGTGAACTCGAGGATAAGGGATAAAGTACCATCCTCTTATCCCCTCCTGGGTACTAATATTAGAGAAAACGTAGTGTACTACAGTGCTAACTGTGATATACACTCATAATGCACCATAAAACTAAGTAAGTTTATTCAGGTATACATAAATACAGTTACATAGATTACCATACATAGCAGCATATGTGTACAGAACCTAGGATAACCCCAAAAAAAGTCAGAGTGACTTATTTTATCGATTTTTTGTTCGGTGTGCGTTCGTTTTCATCCATTATCTCGGAAGTAAATTATTCATAAATTACAGTAATTACGACCATGATAACTGCGGATTAGCAATGTTTTATCAGCAACCCCGCTAGGGCATGCCATATATGATTTTTGATAAATATGTTTTTTTTTCTCAGTTGTTTGTTGGACTATCTTATTGAAACTCTGTATGATGGAAAGATGCTTCTTAACGTACACCAAAAATAAAAGAAATCGGACGATAAATAATGGAGTTCACTTCTAAGCCATTAGGTTTTCCTCAGTGTTATTCAAGGTTTTTATATTTAGTTTACTATTACACTGTGCATTCTATGGCATAATTAACTATTTTTGTGCTTAAAAATCTTAAAAAAAAAAAAAAAATATTTACATACAGTTTGTAGGGGTCTGGTACGGATTAATCATATTTACATACAATCCAATGGGGAAATTATGTTTGGGTCACGACCACATCGGGTCGCGACCAGAGTTTTCTAACGAATTATGGTCGTGACCAGAGGTTGCACTGTAGAGTTCAAGCTGCCCAAGCAACTTAGATTCCAAATAGTAAAATTAGATGGAAGAAAAATGACCCTAAATGGATAAACAATAGATTCAAATACCTCATAGTTCAAAAAAGAGGCATTCACAGGCAAGTCAAAAAAGAAGAGGAGCACTTAAGGAATCAATATATTCAGTTAAAGACAGAAATAAAAAAAAATAAGAAAAACAAAAGAGATTAAGTAATCATAGGGGATTCGAAAACCAACCCAAAAGGTTTCTTTCAGGTATATAGCAGAAAGATTAGGAACATGATAGGCCCACTTAAAAGTTGCTCATGTCAGCTTACTATCAGTGACAAGGAAATGTGTACAATCTTCAACACTTATTTCCTCAGTTTTTACGCTGGAAGATACTAGAGAAATTCAAGAAATAAAAAAATATATAGGTCAGGGCGGAAATAAGAGTCTAGAGTGACGTGCTTTTCAGACAAATAGGTAGATTAAAACCAAACAAATCACTGGACACTGAAGAACTGTTCTCAAGGCTTATAAAGGAATGTAAGGAAGAACTTATTAAACCATTAGCTAGTCTTTTCAACCTATCACTACAAACTGGCATAGTGCCAGCTTTGAATTACAGACCAATTAACCTAACCTCTGCTGTGGAAAAATTGATGGAATCAATAACTGTTGAGGTTATTTGAACCTGTCTTATGAATTTATTGTTTTCACAAAGGTATTTGAGGAGGTAGATCATGGTAATAAATAGGATATTGTGTATAGGCAGGCCCGCTTTACAGCGTTCCACTTCTCGACATTCAGTTAAAGTGGTGGTTTTCAATTATATATATTTTTCATTTATTCAGCACTGGTTCTGCTATTCCGGCATGTTTCTGGCTGACACTCATCAGCTGAGTGACTGGTACCATTTTCTTCAGTCTGATTTCCTGTTTTAAGAAAGCAATGTACAGACAGGCCCCGCTTTACAGCGCATCGCTGAACAGTGCTTCATTTTACAGTGCTTCACTTTACAGTGCTTCGCTTTACGGCGTTTAGTTAATACAGCAGTTTTCAATTATACCCATTCTTCATTTATTCAGACTTCCAACAATAATATTCACCACTCACTATAAGCTAAGGACGAAAATATTTTAAGGTAAGTAATGTGTGTATGTGCATTTTTTAGGCCTAGCTCTATTGCTCACTTACCATATGATAGTGTAAACATATTATCAGGCTTTTATATTAATTTGAAAGTGAAAAAAAGGCTACGTTTCACTTTAGAGGCAATTTTCGCTTTACAGCAGTAGCCCAGAACCTAACCTGCTGTATAAACGGGGCTCTCCTGTATATATTTACTTTTGTCTCATTTTTTAGGGTGTAGCTCTAATGATCTCTTAATATATGATAGTGTAAACATGTTATCAAGCTTTTATATTCATATGAAAGTGAAAAAAGGCCATGCTCCACTTTTTGATTGGTGGTAGCCTGGAATCTAACCCGCCGTATAAGTGAGCCCTCCTGTATAGGGACTTCAGTAAGATCTTTGATAGAGGCACATGGAATAGGATGGGAAATTTTTTCCTGAATAGAAGCATGGCTGACTGGTAGGCAACAGAGAGTTTGCATATATGGTGAGAAATCAGAGTGGAGATGCATCACAAGTGTTCCACAAGGGTCAGTGTTGGGCCCTTTGTTATTCACAATATACATAAACGACATAGATGAGGAATATATAGCGATAACAGCAAGTTTGCCACTGACACTAAAATAGGTAGTTTAATTAATTCTGATAAGGACACTAATGCTACAGAGAGATATGGATAGGTTGATGCAGTGGTCTGAGAGGTAGCAGATGCAATTTAATGTAGACAAATGTAAAGTTCTGAGCCTGGGAAAAGAAAATAACCATGGCACTTATAAACTTAATAATGTAGATCTCAATAACTCTGAATGCAAAAAAAATTAGGAGTTCTGTTAAGCAGAAATCTAAACCAAGACAACAGTGCTTAAGTGTTCACAATAAAGCGAATAGAATTCTTGGCATCATATCAAGAAGTACAAATAACAGGAGTCCTTAGGATTAGATACATAAGTGTCCATTGTTATCGAATCTTCCTACCAGGATAAACAGAGGGCCCTGAATCTACACTCTAGAAATGTGTAGAATTATGGAGTATAAATGGAAGACAGGAATAAAAGGGACATAAATAGCATGCTAAAAATATCTAACCAAGGCAGGAGTCACAACATTGGATTCAAGTTGGTAGCGGCCTCTGCTTACACAGAATGACCTGGATTCGATTCCGGAAAGTGCGGTAAAGTTGGGCATGTTTCGTTACACCTGTTGTCCCTGCTCACCTAACACTAAGTAGGTACCTGGGTGTTTAGTCACCTTACATCTGCTGTCACTATTCACCTAGCAGTAAGCAGGTACCTGGGTGTTAGTCACCTTATATCTGCTGTCCCCGTTCACCTAGCAGTGAGTAGGTACATGGGTGTTTAGTCACCTTACATCTGCTGTCACTATTCACCTAGCAGTGAGTAGGTACCTGGGTGTTTAGTCACCTTACATCTGCTGTCACTATTCACCTAGCAGTAAGCAGGTACCTGAGTGTTAGTCACCTTATATCTGCTGTCCCCGTTCACCTAGCAGTGAGTAGGTACATGGGTGTTAGTTACCTTACATCTGTTGTAACTGTTCACCTAGCAGTAAATATGTACCTGGGTGTTAGGGGACTGGTGTGAGTCGCATCCCGGGGGACCAGTGGAAGTAAGCCAGTCTAATGAGAGCGCTAAACTCGTAAGAGTTACACAGCGACTGGAGGAATGAGGTAATAATGTTTAAGCTCAAGCAACGGGATTATTAATAGGCTTCAAGGCTTAGCAATTACCAGAGGGTCATTAAGGCTGCCCAGAGGGGGGAGGGAAGGTGATTAGCTCCAATGCCTTGGATCATGTGTTATGACCAACAGTCATATCATGTTGAGCATCACTCTCCCGGGCTATCAATTATTATTATTATTATTATTATTATTTTTGTTTATTATTATTATTATATTTAGGGGAAGCACTAAACACGTAGGGGTTACACAACACCTGGAGGAATGGGACGCAATTTAGGTTGAACCCAATCAGGGAGTTAATTACTTCTGTGCTTGGTTAGTACCTGAGTTTTAGAACTTACCTGTCATGGGTTCGAACTCTACCCGTTGTGATTGTTTGCAATGGTGTCATTACGATTTCGTGAGCTTTGACGTGATCAGTCCGTCAGTGTTGCTAGGGGGTAGTCAGTCCCTCCCTCAATGTTGCTAGGGGGTAGTCAGTCCCTCCTTCATTGCTAAGGGGTAGTCAATCCCTCCTTCAGCGTTGCTAGGGGGTAGTCAGTCCCTCCGTCAGCGTTGCTAGGGGGTAGTCAATTCCTCCTTCAGCGCTGCTAGGAGGTAGTCACTCCCTCCTTCAGCGTTGCTAGGAGGTAGTCAGTCCCTCCGTCAGAGTTGCTAGGGGGTAGTCAGTCCCTCCGCCAGCGTTGCTAGGGGGTAGTCAGTCCCTTCGCCAGCGTTGCTAGGGGGTAGTCAGTCCCTCCGCCAGCGTTGCTAGGGGGTAGTCAGTCCCTCCGCCAGCGTTGCTAGGGGGTAGTCAGTCCCTCAGGCTTGAGGGACTGACCACTTGTGTATTCATCACCTTGCCTGTGTTATAATCCATCAATAATATGATACTTGACTTTACTGGATTAATTCTAAGTGGAATTCTACATGATATACTATTTTGCAAAATCATCGTAAAACACTTATATTAAGGTAAGAGATTGAGTTTTTTTAGGTACAGGCAAACATATGCAGTTTGCCTGCATATTACTATGTGTGGTCCACACATAGTAATATGTGTGTAAATTACCTAGGATAACACCAAAAAATATGTAAATTACCTAGGATAACCCCAAAAAATATGTAAATTACCTAGGATAACCCCAAAAATATGGAAATTATCTAGGGTAACCCCAAAAATATGTAAATTACCTAGGATAACAAAAAAATATGTAAATTACCTAGGATAACCCCAAAATAGGCAAATTACCTAGGATAACCCCCCAAAATAAGTAAATTATGTAGGATAACTCCAAAAATGTAAATTACCTAGGTTAACCCCAAAAATATGTAAATTATCTACGAAAACCACCAAAATGTAAATTACCTAGGATAAACCCAAAAATATGTAAATTACCTAGGATAACCCCCAAAAAACATGTAAATTACCTAGGATAACCCCATAAGTAAATTATGTACGATAACTCTAAAAATATGCAAATTACCTAGGATATTTCCCAAAATATGTAAATTACCAAGGATAACCCAAAAATATGTAAATTATCTAGGATAACCCCCAAAATATGTAAATTACCTAGGATAACCCCAAAAAATATGTAAATTACCTAGGATAACCCCCAAAATATGTAAATAACCTAGGATAACCCAACCAAAATTAGTCAAACGAATTGAATTTCCATTGGGTTCCTTGCTATATTTTATTATTTAAAGCCTAGCTAACCAAACCTACCTAACCTAACCTTACCAAGGTTAGGTTAAGTTAGGTTAGGCCACGTGGTCTGATGGCAAAAGATCTCGCTTCACACGGTGAGGGTCCAGGTTCGATTACTGGCGAAGGGTTGGAAACATCGGTCCTGTTTCCTTACACCGGTTGTCTATGTTCACCTATCAGTAAAATGGGTACCTGGGTGTTAGTGGACTGGTGTGGGTCGCATCCTGGGACAAAACTGACCTAATTTGACCGAAATGCTCTGCATAACAAGGGGTTTTCTATATAATATAATTGATGTCAACTATGGTCTGTATACATTGTACATGTACTGGTAGTAAATAAAGATATTATTATTATTATTATTATTATTATTATTGTCACCAAAACGTACAAGCATTTCCTGACTCGGGTCTTGGTGATATGATGACCCACAGCTGGAGCTTTTGGTCATCTGACCGAGGCCTTCCACTGGTTTACCCCTCCACCCCCTTGAAAATTATGGTCATAATTATAACCATTTTTTTCAAGTTATAAGATACAGGAAAAATCGTTGTGATTATGGAATAAACAGTGAGAGCAACACGAGGCTATGACCCTCCATGGTTAACTTATTTTTAAAAGTAGTGTATGACCCTCATTCTAGGACAGAAATTAGGTGAACTAACATCACATTAAACATTCATGATGTATGTTGCATGTGTTGCACATGTGTACGAAGAGTTACGTAAATTTATTTATGTACAGGTACACATAAATACAACTACACCAATAATAGTAACGTGTACATTACCTAGGATAACACACGAAAAATTTGACTTATTCCCATTGGGGTCCGTGTAATATCATATTATATAAAGCTTAAAGGTTAAAACAGAGTTAGAACACCAGGAATAATATCCCAAGTGATAAACCCTGAGCTACGTTCAAGTGCCACATTTACATAAAGCTGAACCACAGGCTGTAGTGTTTCACTGTGGTGGTGGAGGTAATATCTAGCATTATAGTGGTGGTGAAGGAGGTACTGAAGCGAGGAGGATGATAGGGAAGGTGACAGTGAAGGAAGTGATGAAGATGATAGTGAAGGTAGCGAGGAATGTGATAATATCATACCGTGGTGGTGGTGCAGTGGGGGCGGCTGCTGTCTGCCATTATTGAGTCAGTCAGTGTAGGGGTAGGGCTGCTACGTGTCCTGGCTACTACACCCTCCTACACTCCTTCTCCACACACAGCCACAACACAGCCAACTCACTCCACATTTAATAAGAATGCACACCAACACGACACATAGCCAGCAGCGTCGCTAGTTCCACAGCGACCACTTCTATACACCACTTCAGCTCACTTCCACCACACACACGGTGTGTATCACTCGCCAGGGACACACGCACAATACACTGCTTTTAACAACGTATAACAGCAAGTGGATGCAAGTGGTTCAATGAACCTGTAGCAGCAGCAACGTACGTCCTTCCTCCAGCCAAGCTTGTCAACTAATGCCGACGTGTCGGCCCCACAGCCAGCCTTTATATGTGACGGGGCTCCCCAGCCTTAATATATACTAGCTTCTCAAGAGAGCTTCACTGTGCTCTCTCCCTCATGCTCACTCCCTCATACCACTCTTATCATAACACTCTTGAGTGTTGCTGTCTCTGTGTGTACTCAGTACACACAGCAGCCTGCACGGGCACACCTCCCAATGGAAATGAAGGACCCCGATGGAAATCAAGAACCCCAATGGAAATCAAGGACTCCAATGGAAAAATCAAGGACTCCAATGGAAAATCATGGACTCCAATGGAAATATCAAGGACCCCTATGGAAATTCAAGGACCCCAAGGGAAATTTAAGGACTCCAATGGAAATATCAAGGACCCCAATGGAAATTCAAGGACCCCAATGGAAATAAGTAACTTTTAACTTTTTTGGTGTTATAATAGGTAATTTACACTATGTATCATGATTGTACTTATGTGTGGCTGTATCCAAATAAACTTACTCAAGGTCCAGCCTATGATCTCTCCCATATATAGTCTTGCTTCATTATAGGCTCTATCCTACTAACGTGTAAATGAAAATCTACAGTTTAGGTGTGTCTGCGTTTGTGTACTCACCTATTTGTAGTTAGGGGGGGGGTGAGTCTAGGCTCCAGTCATGTACTCACCTGTTTGTGGCTGCAGGGGTCGGGTCGTAGCTCCTTGCCCAGGCTCTTCGCTGGTCGTGTGTGCCAGTGAAAGTATACATTTCAATTCGGAGTCTCGTCTTCGTTATATATATATATATATATATATGACAAGTTGTTTGTAGAACACACTCCAGAGCGGAGTGAAGGAGCACTCTAGCTCCTAGTTCTGTTTTCTGTAGCACAGAAAACAGAACTACAGAGGGTCTGTATCACTCCACACCGGGCATACTAGATACATCACAAAAATACATTACAGGTCCCTCAAATTCAACCCTTCCCACACATAAGGATTTTAATTCCAATAATCCTTCTTTTGACTTCCATTTCAGCAGTGTACCAGGACCCCAATGGACAAAAATCCCAGTGCATAAGGACCCCAATGGATAAGGACCCCAAAAGACAAGACCCCAATGGAAATAAATCACTTTGACTTTTTTTTGGGTTATCCTAGATAATTTACACTGTATGATAATTATTCTTATGTGTACCCGTACCTGGTCACAGACAGGGCCGCGGGGGCGTTGACCCCCAAAACCCTCTCCAAGTATACTCCAGGTATACCTAAATAAACTTACTACTTACTTATTTTCTAGTAATTGTAGAACACACTACCTTCTTAGGAATCCCAGCTTCTAGAGTCCTTCCTACAATGTGCATCTAATATTTTCCTTTTTCCTATGATAGTAGGAACAATTCACATTGTGAACTGTTCCAGCCACGTTAATTGTGAATTGTTCCAGCCAAGTTAATTGTGAATTGTTCCAGTTCCAGCCGAACTCTTCTCCAGGCTGAGGGACTGATCACCTCAAATACTATTTCTCCAAGGTTGATGGACTGATTACATCATCTTCGCTACTACACCTGTTGCTTCTGTATTTGACTAAAGAAACCTAATATGTAGGCGAAAGGTTTCAACAAGAAAGATATCCAACATTAGTACATGTGTCTTACTTAGCAACTTCCCCATTACCGAATCCATGACCTTTGCTCGCCACGAATGCTGAAAGCCAAAATATCCTGGCTAAAACCCACAAATTGAAGATAAAACTCAAAGAGGAACATAACAGACTGGAAATACCTGAGAGCCACAGCGATACACACATCAGCAGATGTGTTTTCTGCGTGAGGAGCAGACAGAACCAGTGTTGTCGAGTGCCCTGGTGGACATGTCATGCAAGAGGTGAAACACTAAGCCACTCTGTACCCACGAGGTGCATCTGAACGATTTCTGTCATTGCAAATTCGATCAAAACACAAGTATTGTACAATTTCCTCACTCAGTGTACAAGAAAGCTAAGTTTGGTGAATTCCAGTTGTTGAACTATCAGAATAAAGTTTGCTACTGGACACAAAGGCACAATACCGTGACTGGAACAATACACAATACACATTGTCACTAGTTAATGATCTAATTCCGACCGAAACGCCGTCATAAAGTTTTTCTCTTATTTGCGGGTTATTTGTGTAAAGTTTGATACTAAGAACCGCAAGTGTACCGCAAGTGTACTACCTGCAGTGTACAGAAGGCTCCCCAAGTCTCCCAAGGTACATAGCTTAATAATCTATCGACCCAGTTAAGTAAACTTGAATAAAGGCCAGTAATACCCAGAAGTATACCAGGCCATTACAAAACAAAGTGAGCAACTTCAAGACTTGCTAACCCATTTAACTCCATAAATAAAAAAAATAAAAATCCCACATATTAAGGAAAAAACTCATTTTTTTCCTCAGTTATCTGAGCTTATTAATAAATAAAGTAGATGAAATGGAACAACGTCAGATAACTGTTGCTGCTGTTCCTGCTGCTGCTGTTTCTGCTGTTATTGCTGCTGTTCCTGCTGCTGCTGTTTCTGCTGTTATTGCTGATGTTCCTGCTGCTGTTCCTACTGCTGCTGCTGTTCCTACTGCTGCTGCCGTTCCTACTGCTGCTGCCGTTCCTACTGCTACTGCTGTTCTTACTGCTACTGCTGCTGCCGTTCCTGCTGCTGCTGCTGCTGCCGTTATAACTAGTCGTGAGTTCGTAAAGTCTCTTGTACGAGGCTCCTCCCAGGAAAGCACTCTCAAAAACGTTGGAAAATAAGCTGGTAACAGCCTAGTTGATCAGGCCCTGATCCACCGGGAGGCCTGGTCATGGACCGGGCCGCGGGGGCGTTGATCCCCGGATTGCCCTCCAGGTAGACGGAAATATTCTTGCTAGGCTCACCGCGATCTTAGCATCCAGTCTGGCTCACTTTTCATAGCCTCTCGGTAGGTAAGATTTGTCAGGAAACAGGACAAGTGTTTCCTGGCGTGGGTCTTAGTCATATGATGACCCTCAACTGGAGTTTTTGGTCATCTGTTCGAGACCTTCCACTGGCTTACCCCTCCACCACTTTTAAAAATTAATGGTTATAATTATAACCACTAGGAATTCGTAGCCTCTCGATAAGAAAAGACCTCATTAGGTTTTCCATAATTAAAAGCAAGTCTTTTGTAAGTGAATGCCTGGCAAAACTGCAACAGAATCACTTAGCCTAGTTGATCAGGAATTGATGTGAGGGACTTATCAAGTTCCTTCTTGATGATAGCCAGAGGTCTCTTGGTAATTTCCCTTATGTATGAGGGGAGGCTGTTAAAATGTCTTGGGCCCCTTACACTCAATGTATTATTTCAGTGTACTCAGGGCATCCCTGCTTTTCACTGAGAATATATTGAACTCTCTGCCGAGTCTTTTTCTTTCGTAGGGAGTGATTTCTGTGTGCAGGTTTAAGGCTAGTCCCTTTAGGATTTTCCAGGAGTAAATTATGATGTATCTTCATCGCCTGCATTCCAAGGCGTACAAGTCAAGGGACCTCAAACATTCCCAGTAATATAGGTGCGTGATGGAACTTACATGCACAGTGAAGGTTCTCTATACATTCTCTACATCTGCAGTTCCTAAACTACTGGGAATGCTTGAAGTCTCATAAAAAGTACCCCTTGGAATGCAGGCAAGAACAATGCATCATAATCTACACCTGGACAGTTCTGGAGATCTCCGTGTGAAATAAGAGGCTTGATGGAGAGTGTGAAATACTTACATTGAAAATCAGGGTTGAGATGGGCACACCAAGAGAGAACTCAGAACATAAATGGAAACTAAGACTCTCCAGTAGGCTCCCTTCGTACGTAAGAGGAATTACCAACAACTTGATTAATTCCTCTAGTCTGTTCCTGATCAGCCGGGTTTGACTGTGTGTGGCTGGCAGCAGCAGCCCGGTCAATCAGGTCAGAAATTGGGAGGCCTGGTCAATCAGGTCAGAAATAGGGAGGCCTGGTCAATCATACCATCAACCGGAAGGTCTGATCTGATAAAGGCTGTATGTAGAATAGAGGCTTATGTATGTGTGTATGGCTGATCACTCAATTATCCAGTCAGGTTGAATCCAATCCAGGAACGTGGCAACCCATCCCAGAATACCAGGATTTCTTAGCGTCTTTGTAAACAGGACAGTGTGTATTCCTGGGAGAAGTCATATCTCTGGTGAACTGAAGGAGAGTGGTTAGACCTTTCCACATGTGGACAGCAATCATAAGAACATAAGAAAGAAGGAACACTGCAGCAGGCCTACTGGCCCATGCGAGGCATGTCCAAGTCTCCCACCGGCTTAAGCCAATGCCCCGACCCTGCCAGGTCAGGTTAAATTCACTTAAGGAAGGAGCACGGCATCTGACCTAGTAGCACAAGCTAGTCAGGACCAACTCACACCCACCCGCACCCACTCATATATTTATCTAGCCTATTTTTAAAACTACACAACGTTTTAGCCTCTATAACTGTAATCGGGAGTTTGTTCCCCTCATCGACAACTCTATTACCAAACCAATGCTTTCCTATATCCTTCCTTTATTTATTCCTGTTTTCCATTTATACACCTCAATCATATCCCCCCTAATTCTACGCCTTTCTAGAGAGTGCAGATTCAGGGCCCTCAGTCTATCCTCATAGGGAAGATTTCTGATACATGGGATCAACTTTGCCATCCTCCTCTGTACGTTTTCCAGAGCATTTATATCCATTCTGTAATACGGTGACCAAAACTGTGCAGCATAATCTAGATGAGGCCTAACCAAGGATATATAGAGTTGAAGAACAACCTGAGGACTCCTATTATTTATGCTTCTTGATATGAAGCCAAGGATTCTGTTCGCTTTATTGCGAACACTTATGCACTGCTGTCTTGGTTTTAGCTTACTGCTAACCAGAACTCCTAAATCCTTTTCGCAGTCAGTAAGTAGTATTAAGATCTACATTATTTAGTTTATATGTGGCATGGTTATTGTCCTGTCCAATATTTAGAACTTTGCATTTATCTATATTAAACTGCATCTGCCACTTCTCCGACCACTGCATCAGTCTATTCAAATCTTCCTGGAGTGCTCTAATGTCCTCATTTGAATGAATTGGACGGCCTATTTTGGTGTCATCGGCAAATTTGCTTATGTCGCTATTTATTCCCTCCTCTATGTCGTTTATGTAGATTGTGAACAACAAGGGGCCCAATACTGACCCCTGTGGAACACCGCTTGTGACACTTCCCCACTCTGATTTCTCCCCATTTATGCAAACTCTCTGCTGCCTATTTGTCAACCATGCCTCTATCCAGGAAAAAATTTCTCCTCCTATTCCGTGTGCCTTAATTTTCCTCAATAGTCTCTGATGTGGGACTCTATCAAAAGCCTTACTGAAGTCCATATACACAATATCATATTCATTACCATGATCTACCTCCTCAAATACCTTAGTGAAAAAAGTTATTAAATTTGTAAGGCAGGAACGCCCTTTTGTAAAACCGTGCTGAGATTCGTTGATTAATTTATGCTTTTCAAGATGGCTGCGAATTGTCTCGGCAATTATTGATTCCATAAATTTTCCCACTATGGAGGTTAGGCTTATTGGTCTATAGTTCGAAGCTAAGGACCTGTCACCTGCTTTGAAAATAGGTATTACATTTTCCATTTTCCACTTATCTGGCACCATGCCAGTTTGTAGTGATATGTTGAAAAGATTAGCCATAGGTTTGCTAAGCTCCTCTTTACATTCCTTTAGAACCCTTGCATACAGTTCATCGGGGCCTGGGGATTTGTTAGGTTTTAATTTATCTATTTGTCTAAGGACCATGTCACGTGTGACCCTAATCATGCATAGTTTACTATCATCCTGTTCTACATAATTAATTATTTCTGGAATATTGCTAGTATCTTCCTGTGTAAAAACTGAGAGGAAGTAAGTGTTAAACATTCTACACATTTCCTTATTTCTGTCGGTGAGCTGACCTGAGTAACTTTTGAGTGGGCCTATCTTGTCCCTAATCTTACATCTGTATACCTGAAAAAATCCTTTTGGGTTAGTCTTCGATTCTCTTGCAACTTTAACCTCATAGTCTCTTTTTGCTTTTCTTACTCCCGTTTTTTATTTCTCTCTTTAACTGAATATATTGATTACTTAATTGCCCCTCTCTTCTTTTGATTCGCCTATATATGCCTCTCTTTTGACCAATGAGATGTTTTAATCATTGTTCATCCATTTAGGATCATTTTTGTTTGATCAGATTTCCCTATTAGGAACATAAGCTGTCTGAGTAGCTAGAACTATTCTCTGGAAAACGTCATATTGGCAATCAACACCTACCTGACCCACTGCCAGGTCATTCCAGTTCAGCCTACCCAGGTAATTTTTCAGTCCTATGAAATCAGCCAGGCGGAAGTCAGGGACAGAGACTTGATTTCCATTAGTAGGGTAATTCCATGATATATTAAAACTGAGTGATTTGTGATCACTTTCCCCAAGCTCATCATTAACCTCAAGATTATTAACTAGCGTTTCCCTGCTGGCAAGAACCAAGTCTAGCAGGTTATTTCCTCTAGTTGGTTCTGTCACCAACTGTTTCAAAAAACAATCCTGAATCGTATCAAGAAAGTCACTTGACTCTAAATTTCCTGTCAAATTGCTCCAGTCAACTTGTCTAAAGTTGAAATCTCCCATCAGCACAACATTTTCCTATGTAGATGCCTTACGAATTTCCTCCAATAGAAGTTTACTGCACTCCCTATCAAGATTTGGGGGCCTGTAAATCACACCCAAGATAAGTTTTACACGGCCCTCAAGAAGCTGTAACCAAACAAATTCAGTGGCTGACGCTTCTAATTTTATATCTTGTCTAACACAACAATTTAAATTGTCTCTGACGTACATCGCTACTCCACCACCCTTCCTGTTGACCCTATCAGTGTGGAATAATTTATAGCCTTGTATGTGACATTCAGAAGGCAACTCTCTATCTTTCAGATTGAGCCAGGTCTCTGTTATAGCAATAATATCTATGTTTCCTGCACTTGCAATTAATCTTAACTCATCTATCGTATTTCTTACACTCCTGCTATTAGTATAGTAAACCTTAAGGGAGCTAGTCTCTTGTTTCCCTCTGCTGTCTCCCTGTGTTTGCTGACCTGATCCAATGTCTTTATTTGTAACTTTATGATGAATGTCTTTTATACACTTACTGTTTTCGGCCCTAGTGTTGCAAACTGATTGTTTCCCACACACACCCATACCTCTATCATCTATCAGTTTAAAATACTAGGCATGTCAGCAATGGCCCTCTCAATCGAGTTGGCAAGTGCTTCCACCCCTGTCCCAGAGAGATGTACCCCATCCCTTGCATACATATCATGTTTGCCATAAAAGTTGTCCCAGTTGTCAATGAATGGGATTGCAAGTTCCTTGCAGTATCTGTCTAGCCAGCAATTTACACCAATTGCCCTAGACAACCATTCATTTCCCACTCCCCTTCTAGGCAAGATGCTACATATGATTGGGACCCCTCCCTTGGACTTAATTAGCTCTATAGCTGACCTGTACTTATCTAGCAGCTCTTCTCTCCTACTCTTCCCAATATCATTTCCACCAGCACTGAGACAGATAATGGGCTTGTCCCCATTACCTGACATGATATTATCCAACCTGTTGACTATGTCTCCAACACCAGCTCCAGGGAAGCACACCCTCTCTCTCACCTTCTTATTCCTATTACAGAAAGCACGGTCCATATATCTTACCTGTGAGTCACCTACCACAAGAATTTGCTTACCTCTATTAGCAGGGGAAGTAGTACCTTTACCTTCACTGGCCTCTGGAGTACACTCATCCTGAAGAACAGAGAAGCGATTTCCTACCTTCAAATCTTCTCTCTTAACTTTCCTTATTTTGATGTTCCTGCCATTACTGGGAACCACTTGCCACTTGTAGCAGGTGCTGGACTGCACCTCACTCCTAGTAGCCCTTTCCTCCTTCCCACCTTCACCCTCCTCGCAGGTAGTGGCAGACTGCACCTCACTACTGGTATCCATTTTCCCCTTCACCACTCCAGCCACTTCACTCTCACTTCCAAAGCCATAGAGGTGAACCTTCAGCCTCCTAAATTCCTCCTGGAGAAGCAGGACCTCCTTCCTCAACACCCCAACCTCACGCCTTAAAACACTGCAGCAGCTAGCCATAATTGTAACCCTTCACACTAATTCCCAAAGCAGCTTAAGGAAGGAGCACGGCATCAGACTCACTAGTCAGGTCCAACTCATTCCCACTCATGTATTTATCTAACCTATTTTTAAAACTACACAACGTTCCAGCTTCTATGACGGTACTCGGGAATTTGTTCCACTCGGGAGTTTCTCACTAGAATATAAATATATCCTCACTCAATAGCACTGGCAACAAACACTTAAAATCATGATGTGTGAGGTGTCTATGCTATTAACTTCGGTTGAGAACACTCTGAAACGAGATACGTGTATGAGATTAGAGAGCAAAGATAAGATTTTGTTCAGATTTTTAATTCCGGAGGGTTAGCCACCCAGGATAATAAAAGAAAGTCTGTTCGTCATCGAGGACTGACTGTCTTATTTCCATTGTAGTCCTTCAATCTTGTCCCCCCAGGACGCCACCCACACCAGTCCACTAACACCCAAATACCTACTTACTGCTACGTGAATCAGGACAGCAGGTGTAAGATGACTAACACCCAGGTACCTACTTAATGCTAGGTTAATTGGGACAGCAGGTGTAAGGTGACTAACTCCCAGGTACATACTTACTGCTAGGTGAAAGGGGACAGCAGGTGTAAGGTGACTAACACCCAGGTACCTACTTACTGCTAGGTGAACAATGACAGGACAGCAGGTGTCAGGAAACACGCTCAATGTTCCCGCCCTTGTCGACTCTTTGCGTAATGCGAAGGTTAGTGTCATTCACTGTGCAGATCCAGGAATTAACGAAATGAGGCGAAGTCGCCCTCTTCGCTACATTTTTATATAGTTCCAGCGTCACGAGCGTCGTTCCACTCGGTACACAAGCCTGTTGATGAGTGAGGCGTTGGTGGTGCCCAGGATAGTGCCCAATCCTGCGATTTGTAATAATATAATATCTTTATTTCTACAAGTACATGTACAAGGTGTACAGGCCTAGTTAACATCAATGACATACTACTATATAGAAAGCCGCTTGTTATGCAGAGTATTTCGGGCAAATTAAGTCAGTTTTGTCCCAGGATGCGACCCACACCAGTCGATTAACACCCAGGTACCCATTGTATACTGATGGGTGAACAGGGACATAAGAAAGGAGGAACACTGCAATAGGCCTGTTGGCCCATACAGCAGGTGTCTTATGGAAACACTTCCTAATGTTTTCCAGCCGTACCGGGGATTCGAACTCCGGACCTCAGTGTGTGAGCTGCGTGCGCTGGCCATCCAGCTACGGGACAAAATCGTAGGCTGGGATAAAAGTAATAGTAGATACTAAGCTATATTATTCCATATCTAACTCTAACTTTACTTAAGTACCTATAAGATGTGGTATATTATTCTATGGAGGCTTCATTACTAAATTAGTCTTAGTTGATTGCAGAAATGTGTCCCGAAATGCTCAGGTATATTAGTGGCGTACTTTGTGTTAACAATATCTTATAACATGGAACACTCACATTGTATACTGTGCAAAGTAATAAATATCTGTATTTGTAATGTCGGGTGTCGACAGACATCATTTTACAGCCTACCCTGACACTCGCACCTCCTACCCTGACACTCGCACCTCCTACCCTGACACTCTCGCACCTCCTACCCTGACACTCGCACCTCCTACCCTGACACTCGCACCTCCTACCCTGACACTCTCGCACCTCCTACCCTGACACTCTCGCACCTCCTACCCTGACACTCTCGCACCTCCTACCCTGACACTCTCGCACCTCCTACCCTGACACTCTCGCACCTCCTACCCTGACACTCGCACCTCCTACCCTGACACTCTCGCACCTCCTACCCTGACACTCTCGCACCTCCTACCCTGACACTCTCGCACCTCCTACCCTGACACTCTCGCACCTCCTACCCTGACACTCTCGCACCTCCTACCCTGACACTCTCGCACCTCCTACCCTGACACTCTCGCACCTCCTACCCTGACACTCTCGCACCCTCCTACCCTGACACTCTCGCACCTCCTACCCTGACACTCTCTGCACCTCCTACCCTGACACTCGCACCTCCTACCCTGACACTCGCACCTCCTACCCTGACACTCCCTCGCACCCTCCCTGACCCCTGACACTCGCACCTCTCCTACCCTGACACTCTCGCACCTCCTACCCTGACACTCTGCACCTCCTACCCTGACACTCTCGCACCTCCTACCCTGACACTCGCACCTCCTACCCTGCACTCCGCACCTCCCCTACCCTGACACTCTGCACCTCCTACCCTGACACTCTCGCACCTCCTACCCTGACACTCTCGCACCTCCTACCCTGACACTCTCGCACCTCCTACCCTGACACTCTCGCACCTCCTACCCTGACACTCTCGCACCTCCTACCCTGACACTCTCGCACCTCCTACCCTGACACTCTCGCACCTCCTACCCTGACACTCGCACCTCCTACCCTGACACTCTCGCACCTCCTACCCTGACACTCTCGCACCTCCTACCCTGACACTCTCGCACCTCCTACCCTGACACTCGCACTCCTACCCTGACACTCTCGCACCTCCTACCCTGACACTCTCACCTCCTACCCTGACACTCTCGCACTTCCTACCCTGACACTCGCACCTCCTACCCTGACACTCTCGCACCTCCTACCCTGACACTCGCACCTCCTACCCTGACACTCGCACCTCCTACCCTGACACTCTCGCACCTCCTACCCTGACACTCGCACCTCCTACCCTGACACTTTCGCACCTCCTACCCTGACACTCTCGCACCTCCTACCCTGACACTCTCGCACCTCCTACCCTGACACTCTCGCACCTCCTACCCTGACACTCTCGCACTCCCCCTGACACTCTGCACTCCTCCCTGACACTCTCCGCACCTCCTACCCTGACACTCTCGCACCTTCCTACCCTGACACTCTCCCACCTCCTACCCTGACACTCTCGCACCTCCTACCCTGACACTCTCGCACCTCCTACCCTGACACTCGCACCTCCTACCCTGACACTCTCGCACCTCCATACCTTCCCAAGACTAACGGTTTTGGAAAATCAGTTAACTTGTCTAATTTCCCACAAGCTGCGGGGGCGGTGACCCCTGAAATTTACTCCATATAAGTTGCAGGAACCTCTTAATGTTAAATTTTAGATGCTGGTACTGCTGCTTATGTACACAAATATTGAACCAGAACTCAACTTATAAACAACATACTATACAATAATAAAGACTTGTCAGTGTTACACAGCTGAGGTTTTTATAAGCGTCTCTCGTAGAAGTGTTTACGGTATACAATACAATGGTATACATAGGACCCCAATGGAAATAAGTCACTTTGAATTTTTTGGGTTCATAAATAACAAAAAAGGCACAATACCGTGACTGGAACAATACACTAATAACCCTCACGTAGGAGAGAGAGGAGCTTACCACGACGTTTCGGTCCAACTTGGACCATTTACAAAGTCACACTAACACACAGGACAGGTGGAAGGGGTATTTATAGGCTGCAGACAGGGGAGGGCACAAGTAGTGGTAGTGGAAGTAGTGGTAGTGGAGTCAGTCATATTCTAGGAAAAAGGAGCACTGCAATACAGCTGGCGGCCCGCATAGGGTAAGGACAAGAACACAGAGGGGGAAAAAATGATGAAAATAAAATAAAGAAGGACACATACAAGGAGAAATACAGAGGAGAAAGAAAGAGGAAGGAATCAGGTTAAGTCACGGGTGTTCTGAAGTTTGGAGCATTTAACAATGTAATGGGAGAGGAAAGCATCAACAGAGACAAAGCCAGGGCTAAGATTCATACAGGGAAAGTTGTGTATAAGGGAGGATTCAACCAGACGGCGACTGTGAAAGTTAGACGTAGGGTAGACAGTTATAGCAGAAGACCAATCAATAGGATGACTGTGATCTCTGACATGACAGAAAAGAGCATTATTAGTGTCGGCAAGCCTAACACTATTTTTGTGCTCCCTGAGTCTGTCAGAAAGAGATCGGCCAGTTTCTCCGAAGTACTGAAGAGGACAGGAGGAGCAAGAAATAGAGTAGACACCAGGAGAATCTATAGAGGGAGGGGAGGTATGAACTAGATTAGTGTGAAGAGTGTTAGTCTGGCGAAAGGTAAGTTTGATGTCTAAGGAACGGAGAGAGTTGTTGAGATTAGAGAGACCAGAAATGTAGGGAAGGCAGAGGACTGGAGAGTTCTCAGGAGTAGAGGGTTTAGGAGGGAAGAAAGTCCGTTTGGCACGAGAGAAAGCAGAGTCTATGAAATGGGAAGGGTAGCCAAGGCGGGAAAATGAATTGTGAAGAGTGGAAATTTCTGCTTCAAGGAACTGAGGATCACAAATGCGGAGAGCACGGAGAAAGATTGAGATAAGAACACTTTTCTTGACAGAGGAAGCATGATAAGAAAAGTAGTGAATGTACATGCCACTGTGCATAGGCTTGCGGTACACGGAAAAGGCAAAACCTGTAACTGAGCGGTGGACATGAACATCAAGGAAAGGAAGCAAGAAATTAGATTCCCATTCAGCTTTAATGTGGCAGATGTTGCAGGTGTATGGAATAGGAGGAAGGTTACTGAAAGCAGTGAAGAGTTTTTATGAGGATAGTGAGGCTCAGGTTAGAGTGTGTAGGAGGGAAGGGGACTATTTCCCAGTAAAAGTGGGCCTTAGACAAGGATGTGTGATGTCACCGTGGTTGTTCAATATATTTATAGATGGGGTTGTAAGAGAAGTGAATGCGAGGGTCTTGGCAAGAGGTGTTGGGCTAAAAGATAAAGAAGCAAATACAAAGTGGGAGTTGTCACAGTTGCTTTTTGCTGATGACACTGTGCTTTTGGGAGATTCTGAAGAGAAGCTGCAGAGGTTGGTGGATGAATTTGGTAGGGTGTGTAAAAGAAGAAAATTGAAAGTGAATATAGGAAAGAGTAAGGTGATGAGGATAACAAAAAGAATAGGTGACGAAAGATTGGATATCAGATTGGAGGAGAGAGTATGGAGGAGGTGAATGTATTCAGATATTTGGGAGTGGACATGTCGGCGGATGGGTCTATGAAGGATGAGGTGAATCATAGAATTGATGAGGGAAAAGGGTGAGTGGAGCACTTCGGAGTCTGTGGAGACAAAGAACCTTGTCCATGGAAGTAAAGAGGGAATGTATGAGAGTATAGTTATACCAACGCTCTTATATGGGTGTGAAGCATGGGTGATGAATGTTGCAACGAGGAGAAGGCTGGAGGCAGTGGAGATGTCATGTCTGAGGTCAATGTGTGGTGTGAATATAATGCAGAGAATTCGGAGTTTGGAAATTAGGAGGAGGTGCGGATTACCAAAACGATTGTCCAGAGAGCTGAGGAGGGGTTGTTGAGGTGGTTTGGACATGTAGAGAGAATGGAACGAGACAGAGTGACTTCGAGAGTGTATAAATCTGTAGTGGAGGGAAGGCGGGGTAGGGGTCGGCCTAGGAAAGGTTGGAGGGAGGGGTAAATGAAGTTTGTGTGCGAGGGGCTTGGACTTCCAGCAAGCATGTGTGAGCGTATTTGATAGGAGTGAATGGAGGCATATGGTTTTAATACTTGACGTGCTGTTGGAGTGTGAGCAAAGTAACATTTATGAAGGGATTCAGGAAACCGGCAGGCCGGACTTGAGTTCTGGAGATGGTAAGTACAGTGCCGGCACTCTGAAGGAGGGGTGTTAATGTTGCAGTTTTGTAACTGTAGTGTAGAGCACCCTTCTGGCAAGACAGTGATGGAGTGAATAATGATGAAAGTTTTTCTTTTTCGGGCCACCCTGCCTTGGTGGGAATCGGCCGATGTGTTAATAAAAAAAAAAATCAGCTTTAAACTTAATGGAAGGGGCAAGATTATTAAGAGCATCAAGAAAAGGTTGGAAGAGACTTGAGTCATGAGGCCAAAGAGCAAAGATGTCATCTACATAGCGGAGCCAGAGTGAAGGACGCACATCAATAGTGGGAAGAAGGACAGTCTCGAAGTATTCCATGTAAAGATTAGCAAGAACAGGAGATAGAGGAGAGCCCATAGCAACACCATAAATACACCTATAAATACCCCTTCTACCTGTTCTTTGTGTTAGTGTGACTTTGTAAATGGTCCAAGTGGGACCGAAACGTCGTCGTAAGCTCCTCTCTTCTATGTCCGGCTTGTGTGTGTATTGTTTTGGGTTATCCCAGGTTCTCTACACATATGCTGCTATGTATGATAATCTATGTACCTGTATTTGTGTATACCTGAATAAACTTACTTACCAACAGGTTGATAACTAAGACACATATGCAACAGAACATGTGTCTTACATGTCTGAATCTGCACTCTCTAGAAAGGCGTAGAATTAGGGGGGATATGAGACAACCTGAGACACACGACGATGAACATCAGTCTGAGACACATGATTAACATCAATCTGAGACACATGATTAACATCAATCTGAGAAAAATGATAATAAACTACTCACTAAAAACACTTAATTATTGATGGAGATTTCAAGCTTAATTTTTGTCAGGTGAATAAGTGGCAAGTGTCAGTCTTCCTAAAGTGGCAAGTGTCAGTCTTCCTAAAGTGGCAAGTGTCAGTCTTCTTAAAGTGGCAAGTGTCAGTCTTCTTAAAGTGGCAAGTGTCAGTCTTCCTAAAGTGGCAAGTGTCAGTCTTCCTAAAGTGGCAAGTGTCACTCTTCCTAAAGTGGCAAGTGCCAGTCTTCCTTAAATGTGTTTGTGTTGTCGGTGCTTTGTGACACCTGGAGTCCACCTGGGGGTGTTCCGGGGGTCAACGCCCCCCACGACCTTGATTATATTTAGATTATGTCGAAGAAGAGGCTAGTTTATTATGCACTTCATATCCATCCTGTGAATGGTAGTGGCTAGTTTATTATGCACTCATATCCATCCTGTGGATGGTAGTGGCTAGTTTATTGTGCACCTCATATCCATCCTGTGGATGGTAGTGGCTAGTTTATTGTGCACCTCATATCCATCCTGTGGATGATAGTGGCTAGTTTATGGTGCACATCATATCCATCCCGTAGAGCGTAGCGCAAGAGCATATGTCTACACAAAAGGCCCAGGAGCTAGGCTCCAAAACCATCGTAACAATACATCTAAATTCTAATATAATCAAAGCTAGAACAAGTGAACATTATTCTTCTAACATTTCTAACTCGCTATGAACCAACACCAACTTTTAGGTCCCATAATGATGCTTTAGTCAATAACTTCATCAACGTCATTAAGAACATCAACTGGGAAAACTGAATCGCAGCCGTAACCTAAATTTTGATGTACAAAGCCTTCTTATTTTGATCAAACTTCACTACGTTGATTACATTGTTTTTTCAACAAACCGGCCACTTCCCGCCGTGGCAGGGGGACCTAAAAAGAAAAACGTAAGTTTTTCTTTTTAAATTTAGTAATATATACAGGAGAAGGGGTTACTAGCCCCTTGCTCCCGGCATTTATTCACCTCTTACGAGACGTATTGTTTACGGAGGAAGAATTCTGTTGCACTTGCCCATGGAGACGTTGATTATTGACTGTGTAAATGCAGTAACTATAACGAAGGCTCAGCGTCTCATAGTTCAGGAAATGGTCATTCGGATCAAACCACGGAGCATGTGGGAGTTAGAACCCATGGCGAGTGAGTGGCAAAACTCCAGGCCAGAGCGTTAACCACTGAGCCAGCTGGCTACAATAAGATTCATCTAACTAGGTATATTTATACACCATAGGAAGGTTAACATGGGCCACCACTGTGACCACAAATAACTCTATGGTGTATAAATATACCTAGATGGATGAATGTAATTGTAGCCAGGTGGCCCAGTGGTTAACGCACTGGCCTCGAGTTTTAAGTTTCACTCATCATGGGTTCTAACCCCACTAGTTACCTGGTTTGTTTTCAATAGTGTTATTACGACATCAAGAATGTTGTTCAGATCAGTTGATAAAGATATGTTACTGAAGATAAGTGCGGGCGTGTCCCCTCTCTCCTGGGCAACAGTGCAGGCGTGTCCCCTCTCTCCTGGGCAACAGTGCGGGCGTGTCCCCTCTCTCCTGGTCAACAGTGCGGGCGTGTCCCCTCTCTCCTGGGCAACAGTGTGGGTGTGTCCCCTCTCTCCTGGGCAACAGTGCAGGCGTGTCCCCTCTCTCCTGGGCAACAGTGCGGGCGTGTCCCCTCTCTCCTGGGCAACAGTGCGGGCGTGTCCCCTCTGACCTGGGCAACAGTGCGAGCGTGTCCCCTCTCTCCTGGGCAACAGTGCCGGCGTTTCCCCTCTGTCCTGGGCAAGAGTAGAGTAGTAGTCTACTATTGACAGGAATGGTTAGACAAACCAGTGGAATAATTTTCACCCCTTATGTATGATGGGAGGCTATTGAAGAGCTTTGGGCCCTTGACACTTATTGTGCTTTCTCTCAGTGTACTCACAGCGCCCGTGCTTTTCACTGGGGGGATTTGTTGCACCACCTGGCGAGTCTTTTACTTTCATATTGAGGGATTCCTTTGGACTGATTTGGAACCAGTCTTCCCTAGGATTTTCCAAGGGTAAATTATGATGTACCTTTCTCGCCTGTGCTCCAGAGAATACAAGCCAAGGAACTTCAAACATTTTCAGAGACAAAGAAAGAGAGAGAGAGTCAAGCTTCGCTACATATCTATATAATGCAATTCGTGAGTTTTCTTTTTTTTTCTTTTTTAAAGATAATTTCTGAGGCAGGAAATGTGAGAGATCAGTCCATCCTGTTTCGTCACCCACTTCCTGCCGTCTTCATGTACTGTAACACTATAAGTGAGGAGAGAGAGAGAGAGAGAGAGAGAGAGAGATGCTGATCTTCAAGTACCCTCTACCAGTTATGTCAACACAGGCTGATCTTCAAGTACCCTCTACCAGCTATGTCAACACAGGCTGATCTTCAAGTACTCTCTACCAGTTATGTCAACACAGGCTGATCTTCAAGTACCCTCTACCAGTTATGTCAACACTGGCTGATCTTCAAGTACCCTCTACCAGTTATGTCAACACAGACTGATCTTCAAGTACCCTCTACCAGCTATTTCAACACTGGCTGATCTTCAAGTACCCTCTACCAGTTATGTCAACACTGGCTGATCTTCAAGTACCCTCTACCATCTATGTCAACACTGGCTGATCTTCAAGTACCCTCTACCAGTATTCAACACTGGCTGATCTTCAAGTACCCTCTACCAGTTATGTCAACACTGGCTGATCTTCAAGTACCCTCTACCAGCTATGTCAACACTGGCTGATCTTCAAGTACCCTCTACCAGTTATGTCAACACAGGCTGATCTTCAAGTACCCTCTACCAGCTATGTCAACACTGGCTGATCTTCAAGTACCCTCTACCAGTTATGTCAACACTGGCTGATCTTCAAGTACCCTCTACCAGTATGTCAACACTGGCTGATCTTCAAGTACCCTCTACCAGTATGTCAACACTGGCTGATCTTCAAGTACCCTCTACCAGCTTTTGTCAACACTGGCTGATCTTCAATACCCTCTACCAGTTATGTCAACACTGGCTGATCTTCAAGTACCCTCTACCAGCTATGTCAACACTGGCTGATCTTCAAGTACCCTCTACCAGTTATGTCAACACTGGCTGATCTTCAAGTACCCTCTACCAGCTATGTCAACACTGGCTGATCTTCAAGTACCCTCTACCAGTTATGTCAACACTGGCTGATCTTCAAGTACCCTCTACCAGCTATGTCAACACTGACTGATCTTCAAGTACCCTCTACCAGTTATGTCAACACTGGCTGATCTTCAAGTACCCTCTTCCAGTTATGTCAACACTGGCTGATCTTCAAGTACCCTCTACCAGTTTTGTCAACACTGGCTGATCTTCAAGTACCCTCTCCAGTTATGTCAAACGGTTATCTTGTGTACTAAATCAACTCGTTTGGCTGATCCAAACCTTACTACAGTCAAAGTATTACTAGGTGGAGTATAACTAGGTGAGGTACAACTAGTGAAAAGGTATAACTAGGTGAGAGTATAACTAGGTGAGAGTATAACTAGGTGAGAGTACAACTAGGTAGAGTAAACTAGGTGAGAGTATAACTAGGTGAGAGTACAACTAGGTGAGAGTACAACTAGGTGAGAGTATAACTAGGTGAGAGTACAACTAGGTGAGAGTACAACTAGGTGAGAGTACAACTAGGTGAGAGTACAACTAGGTGAGAGTATAACTAGGTGAGAGTACAACTAGGTGAGAGTACAACTAGGTGAGAGTATAACTAGGTGAGAGTACAACTAGGTGAGAGTACAACTAGGTGAGAGTATAACTAGGTGAGAGTACAACTAGGTGAGAGTACAACTAGGTGAGAGTAAACTAGGTGAAGTATAACTAGGTGAAGTACAACTAGGTGAGAGTACAACTAGGTGAGAGTATAACTAGGTGAGTACAACTAGGTGAGAGTAAACTAGGTGAGAGTAAACTAGGTGAGAGTATAACTAGGTGAGAGTATAACTAGGTGAGAGTACAACTAGGTGAGAGTATAACTAGGTGAGAGTATAACTAGGTAAGAGTACAACTAGGTGAGAGTAAACTAGGTGAGAGTATAACTAGGTAGAGTACAACTAGGTGAGAGTAAACTAGGTGAGAGTACAACTAGGTGAGAGTACAACTAGGTGAGTCTAACTAGGTGAGAGTACAACTAGGTGAGAGTACAACTAGGTGAGAGTACAACTAGGTGAGAGTATAACTAAATGAGAGTACAACTAGGTGAGAGTACAACTAGGTGAGAGTATAACTAGGTGAGAGTACAACTAGGTGAGAGTACAACTAGGTGAGAGTATAACTAGGTGAGAGTATAACTAGGTGAGAGTACAACTAGGTGAGAGTACAACTAGGTGAGAGTACAACTAGGTGAGAGTACAACTAGGTGAGAGTATAACTAGGTGAGAGTACAACTAGGTGAGAGTATAACTAGGTGAGAGTACAACTAGGTGAGAGTACAACTAGGTGAGAGTACAACTAGGTGAGAGTACAACTAGGTGAGAGTACAACTAGGTGAGAGTACAACTAGGTGAGAGTACAACTAGGTGAGAGTATAACTAGGTGAGAGTACAACTAGGTGAGAGTACAACTAGGTGAGAGTACAACTAGGTGAGAGTACAACTAGGTGAGAGTACAACTAGGTGAGAGTAACTAGGTGAGAGTACAACTAGGTGAGAGTAAACTAGGTGAGAGTATAACTAGGTGAGAGTAAACTAGGTGAGAGTATAACTAGGTGAGAGTACAACTAGGTGAGAGTATAACTAGGTGAGAGTATAACTAGGTGAGTAAACTAGGTAGTATAACTAGGTGAGAGTACAACTAGGTGAGAGTACAACTAGGTGAGAGTACAACTAGGTGAGAGTACAACTAGGTGAGAGTACAACTAGGTGAGAGTACAACTAGGTGAGAGTACAACTAGGTGAGAGTACAACTAGGTGAGAGTATAACTAGGTGAGAGTATAACTAGGTGAGAGTACAACTAGGTGAGAGTACAACTAGGTGAGAGTACAACTAGGTGAGAGTACAACTAGGTGAGAGTAAACTAGGTGAGAGTACAACTAGGTGAGAGTATAACTAGGTGAGAGTACAACTAGGTGAGAGTACAACTAGGTGAGAGTACAACTAGGTGAGAGTATAACTAGGTGAGAGTATAACTAGGTGAGAGTACAACTAGGTGAGAGTACAACTAGGTGAGAGTATAACTAGGTGAGAGTATAACTAGGTGAGAGTACAACTAGGTGAGAGTATAACTAGGTGAGAGTACAACTAGGTGAGAGTACAACTAGGTGAGAGTACAACTAGGTGAGAGTATAACTAGGTGAGAGTACAACTAGGTGAGAGTACAACTAGGTGAGAGTACAACTAGGTGAGAGTATAACTAGGTGAGAGTACAACTAGGTGAGTACTAACATCTCTTCCTTGTATGTAACATCACAAGTGTTTCAATTTGTGGCCTGGTACCCCAGACACACTTGTCTACTCTCTCTCTGTCTCTCTGTCTGTCTCTGTCTCTCTCTCTCTCTCTCACACACACTTCCTGTCTTTACATCATGACCCGTCCGCTATTTCAATTTCAGTATTATCTACGCAGTGTGTGTGTTAGTTACCATTTTGTCCTAGGCACATGTCGATTAGACACTGTGTGTGTGTGTGTGTGTGTGTGTGTGTGTAAGGAAATACTTCGAAATGTTTCCGCCCCGCCGGAAATTGAACCCGGGCCCTCCGTGCGTGAAGCGAGAGCTTTAGCCACCAGGCCACCGGGGTTGTGTGTACTCACCTATTTGTACTCACCTATTTGTGGTTGCAGGGGTCGAGTCATAGCTCCTGGCCCCGCCTCTTCACTGATTGCTACTAGGTCCTCTCTCTCCCTGCTTTATCAAACCTCGTCTTAAAACTATGTATGGTTCCTGCCTCCACTACGTCACTTTCTAGACTATTCCACTTCCTGACAACTCTATGACTGAAGAAATACTTCCTAACATCCCTTTGACTCATAGGAGTCTTCAACTTCCAATTGTGACCCCTTGTTTCTGTGTCCCATCTCTGGAACATCTTGTCTCTGTCCACCTTATCTATTCCTCGCAGTATTTTATATGTCGTTATCATGTCTTCCCTAACCCTCCTGTCCTCTAGTGTCGTCAGGCCGATTTCCCTTAACTTTTCTTCGTAGGACAATCCCCTTAGCTCTGGAACTAGTATTGTGTGTGTGTTTGTGTGTTAGTGACACATCCTGGATAGATCTGTCATTTCAGCAGAGTCTTCAACACAGGAGGGACGTGGGTGGCCTTACTGTTATGTACAAGGTCAACATTGTCAAAGTACCACACTGCAGCATCCTCGGAGTGTACACACTGTACTTCCCACACACACACACACATATATATTATACACACAAGTGCAGGTGTTGATAATGAACACCTGTATCTAAACAAAGCCAGTTTATTTAGCAACACTTGTATTGATGCGCAGATGTATGAGACACGAGAGAGAACACTTGTGTGTGAATCATATCTCAGTAAAAATAGTGGAAATAGTAACCAGTGGATATGTTGTCCTTGATGTTAACATGTTGTCCTTGATGTTAATATGTTGCCCTTGATGTTAATATGTTGTCCTTGATGTTAATATGCTGTCCTTGATGTTAATAGTTTGTCCTTGATGTTAATATGCTGTCCTTGATGTTAATATGTTGTCCTTTATGTTAACAGGTTATCCTTGATGTTAATAGATTGTCCTTGATGTTAATAGGTTGTTCTTCCTCGGTAAAAGGTGGTCAGTCAGTCAGCCTGGTCAACCGGGCTGTTGCTGCTGGTGGTCCGCTGCCCCACATATCCATCACAGCCTGGTTGATCTGGCACTTGGTGAAGATACTTGTCCAGTTTCATCTTGAAGACTTCTACACTTGTTCCAGCAGTGGTTCTGATGTCTTCTGGTAAATGTTTAGTAGTCTGGGGCCACGAATGTTGATACAATGTTCTCTTATTGTGACCACCGCACTCCTGCTTTTTCACTGGGTTTATTTTGCACTTCCTCCCATCTCTCTCTCTCTTGTTATGGCAGTGGCAGTGTTAAGGTTTGGGACCAGGTCCTCGTGTACTTTTTAAGTATATTTTGGATCTGGTCCTCGAGTATTTTTCATGTATATTTGGGACCAGGCCTGTTGCAGTGTTCATTCTTTCTTATGTTCTTAGGTATATATATTGTTATGTATCTCCCCCTCTCTCTCTCTCTCTCTCTCTCTTTTCTCCGCTCCAGTGGGTACATATTTAAGACTTTAAGATTTTCCCAGTAATTAAAATGTTTTATTGTCTTTATAAGGTAGGTGGTCAGTCCCTCATCCTCGGTAGTAGGTGGTCAGTCCCTCATCCTCGGTAGTAGGTGGTCAGTCCCTCATCCTCGGTAGTAGGTGGTCAGTCCCTCATCCTCGGTAGTAGGTGGTCAGTCCCTCATCCTCGGTAGTAGGTTGTCAGTCCCTCATCCTCGGTAGTAGGTGGTCAGTCCCTCATCCTCGGTAGTAGGTGGTCAGTCCCTCATCCTCGGTAGTAGGTGGTCAGTCC
Organism: Cherax destructor; assembly: GCA_009830355.1. Taxonomy (NCBI): domain Eukaryota; kingdom Metazoa; phylum Arthropoda; class Malacostraca; order Decapoda; family Parastacidae; genus Cherax; species Cherax destructor. Next base: position 190,247 of record WNWK01001940.1, on the reverse strand, counting down.
CTCATCCTCGGTAGTAGGTGGTCAGTCCCTCATCCTCGGTAGGAGGTGGTCAGTCCCTCATCCTCGGTAGTAGGTGGTCAGTCCCTCAGCCTTGGTAGTAGGTGGTCAGTCCCTCATCCTCGGTAGTAGGTGGTCAGTCCCTCATCCTCGGTAGTAGGTGGTCAGTCCCTCATCCTCGGTAGTAGGTTGTCAGTCCCTCATCCTCGGTAGTAGGTGGTCAGTCCCTCATCCTCGGTAGTAGGTGGTCAGTCCCTCATCCTCGGTAGTAGGTGGTCAGTCCCTCATCCTCGGTAGTAGGTGGTCAGTCCCTCATCCTCGGTAGGAGGTGGTCAGTCCCTCATCCTCGGTAGGAGGTGGTCAGTCCCTCATCCTCGGTAGGAGGTGGTCAGTCCCTCATCCTCGGTAGTAGGTGGTCAGTCCCTCATCCTCGGTAGGAGGTGGTCAGTCCCTCAGCCTCGGTAGTAGGTGGTCAGTCCCTCATCCTCGGTAGGAGGTGGTCAGTCCCTCAAGTCTTCAGGGACTGACCACCTCCTACCATGACAATGCGACAGACGATTCCTGAAATCTAAACGGGAACAAGGAACAGAAGGTAACTACGTGTCTACCTGAAGGGTGTTCCGGGGGGTCAACGCCCCCGCGGCCCGGTCAAGAGAGGTTAGAAGGAAGTCAGTCTAGACCAGGGACTGATGTTATCCAACGTAAAACCATTGTTGCAAGTCCTATCTTGGTTAAATATTTTTAGCACATTATTTACGTCCCCTTTATTTATTCCTGTTTTCCATTTATACACTTCAATCATATCCTCCCTAATTCTATGCCTTTCTAGAGATTCAGGACCCAGTCTATCCTCATGGGAAAGATTTCTGATACATGGGATCAATTTTGTCATCCTCCTTTGTACGTTTTTCAGAGCATTTATGTCCATTCTGTAATACGGTGACCAAAACTGTTCAGCATAATCTAAATGAGGCCTAACCAAGGATATGTAGAGGTGTTCATTTCTTAACTGCCCCTCTCCTCTTTTGATTCGCCTGTAAATGCTTCTCTTTTGACCTATGAGATGTTTTCATCTATTGTTTATCCATTTAGGGTCATTTTTGTTTGGAAGACAAGTTGGTTGGGCAGCTTAAACTATGCATTGCAAAATATCATATCAGCAACCATCGCTACTTACATAGTTTTTCTACTCCCAGAGCCGGCCTTGGGACAGTCTCGTCTGGTGTTTACCAGGTTAACCAGGCTGCTGCTGCCGGTGGTCCACTGCTCCCTACAAATTCACCACAGCCTGGTTAATCTGGAACCTGGTAAAGATACTTGTCCAGTTTCCTCTTGAACACTTCTATGCTTCTGCACCCAAACAAAATAATCTCCTAAGATGCTCTTAAATTCTGCTCACGACTTGTTGGTAAACACATGTACACATTAATGCTGAGAGCGAGTTACTTAAGCGAGGTAAGCAACCCCTGACAGGTATCCCGGTTTACTCTAGCCCAACCTCCTCTAAATCAATGTGTCGAGGGCAGCCATTGTATTCTAACACAGCAAAACAATATGTGTATGTAGGTTTATGTATTAGTGGATAAAAGGTTGATGAGTACACCTCAGGATGTGCATGTTTATAGAGCGGCAACACATATATTGGATCGTTATTTTGTTGTAGCTACAGTTAGAGTAAGAGGTAGATGGGGCAAAAGGAAAATGGCAACAACAAATAAGAGAGAGGTAAAAGTTTATAAACCAAGGGAGGAGGAAGTTAGGGTGAGATATAAGCAGTTATTGGGGAGAAAGGTGGGCTAGTGCAAGTATGGGTAGTGGGGGGTTGAAGAGGGATGGGATAGTTTTAAAAAGGCAGTGTTAGAATGTGGGGCAGAAGTTTGTGGCTATAGGAGGGTGGATGCAGGAGGAAAGAGAAGTGATTGGTGGAATGATGAGGTAAAGGGTGCGGTAAAAGAGAATAAAGAATAGGTGAGTTAGTAGATGGGGAGTTGGAGGTACGTATTGGGAAGATGGCGGGAATATTTTGAGGAACTGTTAAATGCTGATGAAGAGAGGGAGGCAATAATTTCATGCATTGGCCAGGAGGTATAACATATTTTAGGAGTGAAGAAGAGCAGGATGTGAGTGTGGGGGAGGTGCGTGAAGCACTCGGTAGAATGAAAGCTTGTAAAGCAGCTGGAACTGACGGGATCATGACAGAAATGTTAAAAACAGGGAAGGGGGAATATAGTTATGGAGTCGTTGGTACTTTTGTTTAATAAATGTATGAAAGAGGGGAAGGAACCTAGGGATTGGCAGAGTGTTGTGTAGTTCCTTTATATAAAGGGAAGGGGGACAAAAGAGATTATAACAATTTTAGGGGAATAAGTTTGCTGAGTTTAGAGACTTACCTGGAGGTATTTGCCTCCTAATTTACCATTCTTATTGAAGAAATTTTGTTACCTGGAGGCTGCTCCAAGGGTCAACGCCCCCGCGGCCCTGTCCATGACCAGGCATCGCGGTGGATCAGTGCCTGGTCAACCAGGCTGTTACTGCTGGCCCCACGCAAACCGGCATATGAACCAAAGCCCGGCTGGTCAGGTACCGACTTTGTGTCTGTGCAGCTCCCTCTTGAAGACAGGGGTCTATTAGAACCTCCTTCCTTATGTATGCTTGGACATACAGCAGGCGTGTGTGAGCGTCTTAGACAGGAATGAAATGAGACGATTGGTTTTTGGGACCTGACGAGCTGTTGGAGTGTGAGCAGGGTAACATTTTATGAAGGAATTCGGGGAAACCGGTTAGCTGGACTTGAGTCCTGGAGGTGGGAAGTTCAATGCCTGAATTAAAGGAGGGGTTTGGGATATTGGCTTTTTGGAGTGACAACTAAACTGTCATGTCTGGGCGCCTCTGCAAAGACAGTGATTATGTGTGAATGATGGTGAAAGTGTTTCTTTTTTGGGCCACCCTGCCTCGGTGGGAGACGGCCGACGTGTTAAAAAAATATATATACAAGAGCAGAGTGATGTGCTATATTTTTTTAATATATATATATATATATATATATATATATATATATATATATATATATATATATATATATATATATATATATATAAGGTTTTGTGGGCGAGGGCTTGGACTTCCAGCAAGCATGTGTGAGCGTGTTAGATAGGAGTGAATGGAGACGAATGGTTTTGGGACATGACGATCTGTTGGAGTGTGAGCAGGGTAACATTTTGTAAAGGGATTCAGGAAACCAGTTAATTGATTTAGTTGGACTTGAGTCCTGGAAATGGGAAGTACAATGCCTGCACTTTAAAGGAGGGTCTGGGATAGTGACAGCTGGGAGGACTATTCTCAGCTGTCGTATCTAGCTCCTCTGCAAAGACAGTGATTATGTATGAGTGTGGTGAAAGTGTTGAATGATTATGAAAGTATTTTCTTTTGGGGATTTTCTTTCTTTTTGGGTCACCCTACCTCGGTGTCACCTGCCTCGGTGGTCACCCTGCCTCGGTAGTCACCGCCTCTGGTCACCATGCTCGTAGTCACCCTGCCGGTGGGAGACGGCCGACTTGTTGTTATTTATATTAAAATATATATATATATATATATATATATATATATATATATATATATATATATATATATATATATATATATATATATATATATATATATATATATATGAACCTACATACACACACAACTATGGGAACGTAAGTACAATTTACCCCAGTGTCAACCCCACTCCAGTATCAACCCCACTCCAGTATCAACCCCACTCCAGTATCAACCCCACTCCAGTATCAACCCCACTCCAGTATCAACCCCACTCCAGTATCAACCCCACTCCAGTATCAACCACCCAGTATCAACCAACACCAGTATCAACCCCACTCCAGTATCAACCCCACTCCAGTAACAACTCGACTCCAGTATCAACCCAACCCTAGTATCAACCCCACTCCAGTATCAACCCCACTCCAGTAACAACCCCACTCCAGTATCAACCCCACTCCAGTATCAACCCCACTCCAGTAACAACCCCACTCCAGTATCAACCCCACTCCAGTATCAACCCTACTCCAGTATCAACCCCACCCCAGTATCAACCCCACTCCAATATCAACCCACCCCAGTATCAATCCCACTCCAGCATCAACCCCACTCCAGTATCAACCCCACTCCAGTATCAACCCTACTCCAGTATCAACCCCACTCCAGGAACCACATGGAAACTGGTCTAAAACGTTGATCACAAGACAACTGCACATGACAATAGTTGCAAGAATGTTGTTCTAGTTACCGTACACCAGAATTGAAAGTTTCAAGCCGATAGTATGAGACGTTCTCGTGATATAGGCGAATTATAAAGGAACTTCGGAGTAAACAGAGAAAAATAGGAAATAACTCAGGCCTGGTGATAGGCCTGACCTCTGGGACATCCTCCAGGTATACTCCAAGTATACTCCTGGTATATCCCTTAAGTGACACTTGTTTAGGGCGTGTTGGAGTGTTAGACGGAGGTCTACTTGTGTCTACACATGTCAAGTGTCGAGGTTCAAGAACCCCTGTGGAAATTATTATTTGTTGTAAGCAATTTATTGTGTGTGTGTGTGTGTGTGTGTGTGTGTGTGTACTCACCTACTCGTCTCTGAGGGGGGTTCGATTCACGGTTCGTCACTTGCACGAAGACACTAACACTTATGCACAGGAAGACATTCGAAATAACCAACTCTGTTTAATGGCACCAATTGAAGACTATGTGTTAAGGGGAGGTTGAGGGTGGTGGAGGGGCAGCGCCCGCCCCCTGACATTTCTTCACCGAGGCCTCGACCAATCAGAGAGCCCCAACTCAGGGTTCACCTGGTGACGTCATTCCTCCACGCTACGCTCCCGCTTGTCAATATAACGAAAATTAAAACTTTGGAAGTTTACAAAGTTTTTGCATGTCTTCTCGTATATATATATATATATATATATATATATATATATATATATATATATATATATATATATATATATATATATATATATATATATATATATATATATATATATATATATATATATATATATATATATATATTTATATGTGTGTGTGTGTGTGTGTGTTATTATTCAGTACTGTGCATCGTTACCATATATATGGGACAACTTCCTAGTATTCTAAGCGGGTGGTGTTGTAGAAGGAAGTAATATGGAAAATTAGACACATATGCAGCATCTGGTATATTTATTGTAGCCGTCTACAATAAAGATACCAGTTGTTGCATGGGTCTAATTTTACATTTTGTTGGTATTGTGTACCATTCATGTCAACGGTAGTAATAGTACACAAAGTATTCCTGGGAGGGAGAGTATTAGCACAGGTCGGGGATACTAGCACAGGTCGGGGATACTAGCACAGGTCGGGGATACTAGCACAGGTCGGGGATACTAGCACAGGTCGGGGATACTAGCACAGGTCGGGGATACTAGCACAGGTCGGGGATACTAGCAAGTACTATTGTGCTCACTTGAGAATACCGTAGGTGTGTATTCCAGTGTGTGTAATACACTTCTCCACGTTGATCCTGGATCATTTACACTCTGTATCATAATTGTACTTAATACTAATAATCTTTATTTCTAGCAGTACATGATACAACTTATACAGACCATAGCTGACATCAATGACATTCTGCTATATAGAAAGCCCCTGGTTATGCAGAGCATTTCCCGCAAATTGGGTTAATTTTGTCCCCGGGATGCCACCCACACCAGTCCACTAACACCCAGGTACCTATTTTACTGTTAGGTGAACATGGACAGCAGGTGTCTTAAGGAAACACGTCCTAATGTTTCCACCCGTACCGGGAATCGACCCCCGGACCTCAGTGTGAGCTGAGTGCTCTTCCAACCAAACTACGGGACATCCATGTACCTGTGCCCTAACATACTTAGTCACCCTCTGAACTCTCAGCAGTCGAGGCAGGACACAGGTTAGGTTAGGTTAGGTTAGGTAAGGTTTGGTTAGGTTAGGTTAGGTTAAGTTACGTAAGGTTAGGTTAGGTTAGGTTAGGTTAGGTTAGGTAAGGTTAGGTTAGGTTCGTCAGGAAACAGGATAATAAATGATTATATCCTTAATTTTTAAGGTGGTGGAGGGGAAAGCCGGTGGAAGAGCTCGGTCAGATGGCCAACACCTGCAGTGGTGGGTCATCATGTGACTAAGAAAAATATATTAATCAGGCGAGACTAACTTACAAATCACACTGAAATAATTTTTTAGACGATGCAAAAGTCAAATCATGTAATATATACCAGCACTTCGTTCTATATAATAAATAATTAATATAGAAAGATGGTGAAGATATCAATAATTACTGCAGATGACAACGTTGTACTATTTTCTATATTGATCATCAGTACAGCTTTGTTGCGTGAACAATTGCAAGAGATGCATATTGATTACCATTGTGCAATAAGACACATTTCAAGCTTCTAATGGAGGTGTCTATAAAGAGTCGCCAATCTCGTGGTCGATATTCAAGTTCCATTGGAAGAAGAATAAGTCCAGGGACGTTACTGCAGTATACAAGTCCTTCATCTTGGCTGAAGGAAGGAAGGAGTTCAACCTCTCTTGTCCGATAAGCTGTTATTTTAACTTCCTGTTGTAGACAGTTCTTTTATTATCGTCTTGATGCTAAAAGTTCAGATGCTTTGACAGACTGACGTCTCGTATCAGATCACTGAGATCTTCTTGGGATAACTGCTGGGCTCTTGAAATACTTACTTCATATTCACGTCCACTGTTATCACCTGTGTTATATCCTAAACATTGTGTTTCTTCAACATCTGACAATGGAAGGTGAGGCAGTGTTTACAGCACTGGTATGGTAACGTCATCACTGTGTGGCACAGGTCTCCTTGCTGACTCCAGATCACGATATTCCCACTTGACTTTCTGGTATCGACTGAAATCTTTCACATTCACCAAACAGAAATAATAATGGTCGTGGTGGTTTTTCGGTTTTCTCCGCACTATAGACACACCCAAGTCTAATTTTTTCCTTTGCTTATTTTTGCACTGTGGTCAGCATTCCACACAGAATTTACAAGCCATATGGAGAGCCCAAGTCTTGCCTTGTTCTCAAGCGCCACTCAAAAATAATCAAGATAAGCTGTTTTACAAAATATGTGATGTTTTTTCTTTGTTTTTGTAAAGAGTATTCGCCAGAAATGTAGCAAAATGCATTGTGATTGTTCAAGCAGACTCTTGGTGAAGAACTCATGTTTATCTGAAACAAATAACAAAAGAAAGGTGCTCGTTGTTGATACAAATCTTTTCCTTAAATATTAAATCATTTAAAAATAAAATTCTAATCCTTATTAAAACTACTTGTATATACAAATTGTCACTATATTTACATATACAAAATCCTTCTGTCGTTTTCGAATTCAGCGACCCCAAAATACCCTTAATACCTTCAAATATATTTGGCAACGAATTTTTGTTGTTGACCAATGTATAATTTGTCCAATTGTATTTATGTGTACCTATACGTGAATAAACTTAAAGTAGCTTTGGACATCTGACCGAGACCTTCCACTGGTTTACCAGTCCACCTCCTTCAAAACCTAAGTTTATAAATACAACAGTAGTGAAGCCTCCTCTCTACCAGGGTCTTAAGGAGGCCTAGCTTCCTTCTTCCAGGAGGCCTAGCTTCCTTCTTCCAGGAGGCCTACATATGAACGCCATGGGGATCCTTATAGGCGTAGCTTCCAGGAAGTAATTAGCATTTCCGGTGAGCCTATTTACTGACAAGTGTTGTGTTAATACTGACAAGTGTTGTGTTAATACTGACAGGTGTTGTGTTAATACTGACAAGTGTTGTCTTAATACTGACAAGTGTTGTCTTAATACTGACAAGTGTTGTCTTAATACTGACAAGTGTTGTCTTAATACTGACAAGTGTTGTGTTAATACTGACAAGTGTTGTCTTAATACTGACAGGTGTTGTCTTAATACTGACAAGTGTTGTGTTAATACTGACAAGTGTTGTCTTAATACTGACAAGTGTTGTGTCCTAGATGGTTGACAACATTGATGTGTCCTGGATGGTTGACAACATTGATGTGTCCTGGATGGTTGACAACATTGATGTGTCCTGGATGGTTGACAACATTGATGTGTCCTGGATGGTTGACAACATTGATGTGTTCTGGATGGTTGACAACATTGATGTGTCCTGGATGGTTGACAACATTGATGTGTCCTGGATGGTTGACAACATTGATGTGTCCTGGATGGTTGACAACATTGATGTGTCCTGGATGATTGACAACAGTGGACTTTTTTTTGGTGTTATCCTGGGTAATTTACATATGTATGACAATTGTACTAATGTGTACTTGTGTTTACATAAAATTACAGATGATAATGCCGTTGTTTGTTTGGTAAACCTGGGGTGAGTCTGCCTGGAGTATACCTGGAGGGTGTTCCGGGGGTCAACGCCCCCGCCACCCAGTTCATGACCAGGCCTCCTGGTAGATCAGGGCCTGATCACCCAGGCTGTTACTGTGTCTTGATGAACAGAGCTGTGCAGCCTCTGATGTACTGTTCACTTTCACGGTGATTTAGTCTAATTGGTTACAGAGTTGAAGGTGTAAGTGTCGAGTCGGGTAGTTACGAGGGAAGGCTGACGCTGGTCCAGGGCAGGAACACGACGGGTAGTTACGAGGGAAGGCTGACGCTGGTCCAGGGCTGGAACACGACTGGTAGTTACGAGGGAAGGCTGACGCTGGTCCAGGGCTGGAACACGACTGGTAGTTACGAGGGAAGGCTGACGCTGGTCCAGGGCTGGAACACGACGGGTAGTTACGAGGGAAGGCTGACGCTGGTCCAGGGCTGGAACACGACTGGTAGTTACGAGGGAAGGCTGACGCTGGTCCAGGGCTGGAACACGACGGGTAGTTACGAGGGAAGGCTGACGCTGGTCCAGGGCTGGAACACGACGGGTAGTTACGAGGGAAGGCTGACGCTGGTCCAGGGCTGGAACACGACGGGTAGTTACGAGGGAAGGCTGACGCTGGTCCAGGGCAGGAACACGACGGGTAGTTACGAGGGAAGGCTGACGCTGGTCCAGGGCTGGAACACGACGGGTAGTTACGAGGGAAGGCTGACGCTGGTCCAGGGCAGGAACACAACGGGTAGTTACGAAGGAAGGCTGACGCTGGTCCAGGGCAGGAACACAACGGGTAGTTACGAGGGAAGGCTGACGCTGGTTCAGGGCAGGAACACAACGGATAGTTACGAGGGAAGGCTGACGCTGGTCCAGGGCAGGAACACGACGGATAGTTACGAGGGAAGGCTGACGCTGGTCCAGGGCTGGAACACCAGAACTAACGAAGCAAGTAAGTGTTAATTTAGTCTTTAGATACATAACATATAAATTGTTTATACACTGGCCTTGAGGGCGCAGATGGGCGCATAAAATATACATTATATATATCTATCCTATGATACAAACACTCTGACCTACTTCCACTGGGGATCTGACTTACATATTTACGATGGTGTAAGATGCTTTCCCAAGGTCCTCGACACTTGAACTGCTTTTGCCTAATCTCGTTTCGTGCGCAGAATAAATCTACCATGCCCTGACATGCCCTGCCATGCCCTATCATACTCCTAACAAGGTTATATCTGGTGGTGTGATGAGTGTGTGTGTGATGCACTGTGTTGTTATTGTGATGATCTGCAGTGGTGTATATGAGATGAATCATGCCAAGCTCTCTTCTGAGGACCCAGCACCTAGCCATGGTGGCTGGGTGTTAGGTGACCTTCATCACAGTGGCTGGGAGGTAGGTGACCTTCATCACAGTGGCTGGGAGGTAGGTGACCTTCATCACAGTGGCTGGGAGGTAGGTGACCTTCATCACAGTGGCTGGGAGGTAGGTGACCTTCATCACAGTGGCTGGGAGGTAGGTGACCTTCATCACAGTGGCTGGGAGGTAGAGGGGTATTTTGATTTCAGTTAAAAAACTGGATACACCAGCAGTGTGCTGCTACACTATATGATAGTTACACAGTGGGGACACTAGCTGTGTTACCCTGTTATATTCCACACAGGATGGTGTTCATACTAGGTGTTGAAATGTGTCAGCCTGAGGTGGCGGACTTCAGTAGTGTCAGCCTGAGCTGGGAGACTTCAGTAGTGTCAGCCTGAGGTGGCGGACTTCAGTAGTGTCAGCCTGAGCTGGGAGACTTCAGTAGTGTCAGCCTGAGGTGGCGGACTTCAGTAGTGTCAGCCTGAGCTGGGAGACTTCAGTAGTGTCAGCCTGAGCTGGTAGACTTCAGTAGTGTCAGCCTGAGCTGGTAGACTTCAGTAGTGTCAGCCTGAACTGGTAGACTTCAGTAGTGTCAGCCTGAGCTGGGAGACTTCAGTAGTGTCAGCCTGAGCTGGTAGACTTCAGTAGTGTCAGCCTGAACTGGTAGACTTCAGTAGTGTCAGCCTGAGCTGGGAATAAGGTAAAGTTACACAAATAATAATAATAATAATAATAATAATAATAATAATAATAATAATAATAATAATAATAATAATAATAATAATAATAATAATAATAATTATAATAATAATAATAATAATAATCTTTATTTCTGGCAGTACATGATACAACTTATACAGACCATAGCTGACATCAGTGACATACTATATAGAAAGTCCCTGGTTATGTAGAGCATTTCCCGCAAATTAGGTGAATTTTGTCCCCAGGATGCCACCCATACCAGCCACCTAACACTCAGGTACCTATTTTACTGCTAGGTGAACATGGACAGTAGGTGTCTTGAGGAAGCACGCCCCAATGTTTCCACCCGTACCAGGGGTCGAACCACGGACCTCAGTGTGTGAGTGAGTGCGGTACCAACCCAGCCACGGGACACCCAAGATCAAAGACAAGTCTGCTGGTGTTATAGATCGTCGTCTTCCCCAGGTACAATGACCTGACTTCTTTATTAAGTAAATTTATTCATTTACAGATACACATAAGAACATAAGAATGGAGGAACACTGCAGAAGGCCTACTGGCCCATACAAGGCAGGTCCTTATCAAAACCACCCCTACCCAAAACTACCCAAGAATTTACTCCCGTACCCACGACACTAATCAAACCCAGCCCCTCCCACTCATATATTTGTCCAATCTCTTTTTAAAGCCACCCAAGGTCCTAGCCTCTATCACAGTACTCGGAAGATTGTTCCACGCATCTACAACTCTGTTCGAAAACCAGTTCTTACCTATGTCCTTTCTAAATCTAAATTTATCTAATTTAAATCCGTTATTCCTGGTTTTCACCTGAGTCGATAACCTCAGTATTTTATTAATATCGCCTTTGTTTATGGCCATCATCCACTTCGATGACTTCTCTCATTCTGCGTCTCTCAAGAGTGAAGAGTCAAGGCGCTAAGTCTATCATATATACCAGTATATGTGTACAGTACTTAGAAAAGTCAGACAGGTGTCATCCAGGTCCTAGGTAACACCCGGCTCCTAGATTCTAGGATATTCCATTCACAAACACTGATCAGGATGAGGTTCCAACTGGGCCTCTTGTTTGTGTTTGTCAAGTGAAGTTCAACGTTGTTGGCCAAGTCTTTCAGACGCGAGACTTATGCATGTTGATCAAGTTGCAAGTGTGCAAGTGTGTGTGTGTGTGTGTGTGTGTGTGTGTTGATGCAGAGGTCTGTTTGACCTGGAGATCTTGAGTAAGGTTAGGTTAGGTTAGGTTAGGTTAGGTTAGGTTAGGTTAGGTTAGGTTAGGTTAGGTTAGGTTAGGTTAGGTTAGGTTAGGTTAGGTTAGGTTAGGTTAGTTTATGTTAGGTTAGGTTAGGTTAGGTTAGGTTAGGTTAGGTTAGGTTAGGTTAGGTTAGTTTAGGTTAGGTTAGGTTAGGTTAGGTTAGGTTAGGTTAGGTTAGGTTAGGTTAGGTTAGGTTAGGTTAGGTTAGGGAGGAAGGAAGGATAAGGGAGGGGTAAAGGGAGGGAGGGGGAAGAAATGCTATTGATTTTCCTTCCCTCTCTCATCTCTCCCACCTCTTTTATCCGGAAACATCCGGTGACATCAAGTACCATATCCGGTGACATCAAGTACCATATCCGGTGACATCAAGTGTTGTGTGGGTCTTGGGAGAGATATTTAGGTAGACATAGACACTCCTTGTAGGATGGTTACGGTATATTTACGGTAAGAGTAGGAGAGAGTCCAGCCACGTCTGTCCAGTTATAGGTCTGTCGCTACTGAGCGTGTATGCCTATATGAGCCTATGCACATGCGCTGAGCCTCTGACGTCAGCGGGTATCGTGACGTCACACGCAAAGGGACCAGCTGTATAAGTGGGATGAATGCTGAATGCTGGTACACTACACAAGTGTACATATGATACTGATACGACAGCTCGGCCGGCGGACTACGAACCGAGGCTTTATACAGTTGGCACAACAGTTCAGAAGAAACACACTCAGGACGCTCGACCTGGTTCGTAGCCAATAAACTGCTTGCAGGACCCAGTTAAGGGTGAAATAATCCACACTTAATGCTTTGTGTGGGTGGATGCACGTGGTCAAGGCGTCTGCCTTAGCGTGGGTGGTGGGGGGGGGAGTGGCTAGGCTTACACCGCTTCCCGCGTGCGCCTGTGGCTTACACCGTTTATATGAACTTAACCCAGGGTGGCTTGAATAACCCAGGATACCACGGGGATGGTATTGTACTCAGAACAGCAATACACTGGAGTACAAAGGTGGTATAAATGCGTGAACTCATGTGGCTTACTTCTCAGACAGCAGAGTGGCTTGCTGGCTTAGTAGAATATTTTCACACAGATTGACTGGCTTGGAATCTTGTAACAAATTAGCACAGCAAGGTAGAAGCTGGCTTAAGCCTAGGCTGACGTAACTGGTGGTGGCTTAGTGGCTGGAATGGTACTCTTCCCTCACTGGCTTACTCGTACAGAATTTGCAAAACCCGGGTCAACCCCTCGTAGGTTTTTAACAAATCAACAAATGAGGCACTTAACTGACCAGGAGATACTTTAGATATTGTAGACTTCTTGGATGTAGGTAGCTGGTAACGTGGTCGGTCTGGAGGCTGTTTGCTTGCTTGTCTAGTCTATCTCTCTATAACATCGTAATCGATAAAAATTACGGCACACCGCTGCCACCACTTGTTGTGTGGGTCTTGGGAGAGATATTTAGGTAGACATAGACACTCCTTGTAGGATGGTTACGGTATATTTACGGTAAGAGTAGGAGAGAGTCCAGCCACGTCTGTCCAGTTATAGGTCTGTCGCTACTGAGCGTGTACGCCTATATGAGCCTATGCACATGCGCTGAGCCTCTGACGTCAGCGGGTATCGTGACGTGACGTCACACGCAAAGGGACCAGCTGTATAAGTGGGATGAATGCTGAATGCTGGTACACTACACAAGTGTACATATGATACTGACACGACACAAATACCATATCCGGTGACATCAAGTAGCTTATCCAGAAACATCCGGTAACATCATGTGACTTATCCGTAACATCCGGTGACATCAAGTAGCTTTTCCGTGACATCCGGTGACATCAAGTAGCTTTTCCGTGACATCCGGTGACATCAAGTAGCTTATCCGTGACATCCGGTGATATCAGGTAGCTTATCCGTGACATCCTGTGACATCAAGTAGCTTATCCGCGACATCCTGTGACATCAAGTATATTTTCCGGCGACATCCGGTGACATCAAGTAGCTTATCCATGACATTAAGTAGCATATCCGGAAACATTCGGTAACATCACGTAACTTATCCGGTGATATCAAGTAGCATATCCGTGACATCCGGTCACATCAAGTAGCAAATCCGGTGACATCAAGTAACAAATCCGGTGACATCAAGTAGCATATCCAATGACATCAAGTAGCATATCCGGTGACATACGGTGACATAAAGCATCATATCCGGTGACATCAAGCATCATATCTGGTGACATCAAGTAGCATATCAAAAAACGTTCATAAACTCCGCTAAACCCGGCGGGCTCCTACCTGATATCTGTTTACTGAACCACGACCTGCTGTCCCAAGGACCAGGGGGAAGCAGGCAGGACCAGGGGGAAGCAGGCAGGACCAGGCAAGACCAGGGAGAAGAAGGCAGGACCAGGCAGGACCAGGGGGAAGCAGGCATGACCAGAGAGGACCAGGGAGGACCAAGGGGAAACAGGCAGGACCAGGGAGGACCAGGGAGAACCAGGGGGAAGCAGGCAAGACCAGGGGGTAGCAGGCAGGATCAGGGGGAAGCAGACAGGACCAGGGAAGCAGGCAGGACCAGGGGTAGCAGGCAGGATCAGGGGAAGCAGACAGGACCAGGGAAGCAGGCAGGACCAGGGGAAGCAGGCAGGACCAGGGGAAGCAGGCAGGACCAGGGGAAGCAGGCAGGACCAGGGAAGCAGGCAGGATCAGGGAAGCAGGCAGGACCAAGGGAAAGCAGGCAGGACCAGGGAGCAGGCAGGACCAGGGGAAGCAGGCAGGACCAGGGGGAAGCAGGCAGGACCAGGGGGAAGCAGGCAGGACCAGGGGAAAGCAGGCAGGACCAGGGGAGCAGGCAGGACCAGGGAAGCAGGCAGGACCAGGGGAAGCAGGCAGGACCAGGGAAGCAGGCAGGACCAGGGGAAGCAGGCAGGACCAAAGGGAAGCAGGCATGACCAGTTGAAGCAGGCAGGACTAGGGGGAAGCAGGCATGACCAGGGGGAAGCAGGCAGGACCAGGCAGGACCAGGGAGGACCAGGCAAGACCAGGGGGAAGCAGGCAGGACCAGGCAGGACCAAAAGAACCAGGGGAAGCAAGCAGGACCAGGCAGGACCAGGGGGAAGCAGGAAGGACCAGGGGGAAGCAGGCAGGACCAGGGGAGACCAGACAAGACGAGGCAGGACCAGAGAGAAGCAGGCAGGACCAGGCAGGAGCAGGGAGGAGCAGGCAGGAGCAGGGAGGAGCAGGCAGGACCAGGGGGAAGAAGGCAGAACCAGTGGGAAGCAGGCAGGGCCAGGGGAGACCAGGCAAGACCAGGCAGGACCAGAGGGAAGCAGGCAGGAGCAGGCAGGAGCAGGGAGAAGCAGGCAGGACCAGGGGGAAGCAGGCAGGACCAGGCAGGACCAGGGAGGACCAGTCAGGACCAGGGGGAAGCAGGCAGGACCAGGGAGTACCAGAGAGGACCAGGAAGGACCAGAGAGGACCAGGGAGGACCAGGGATTACCAGGGAGGACCATGGAGGACCAGGGAGGACCAGGAATTACCAGGGAGGACCAGGGAGGATCAGGCAGGACAGGGGGGAAGCAGGAAGAACCAGGGAAGACCAGGGAGGACCAGGGAGGACCAGGGATGACCAGAAAAGACCAGGGAGGACCAGGGATGACCAGGGAGGACCAAGGAGGACCAGGGAGGACCAGGGAGGACCAAGGAGGACCAGGGAGGACCAGGGAGGAAAAGGAAGGACCAGGGATTACCAGGGACGACCAGAGAGGGCCAGGGAGGACCAGGGAGGACAAGGAAGGACCAGGGATTACCAGGGAGGACCAGGAAGGACCAGGGAAGACCAGGAAGGACCAGGGAGGACCAGGGAGGACCAGGAGAGACCAGGAAGGACCAGGGAGGCCCAGGGAGACCAGGGAGGACCAGGGAGGACAAGGAAGGATCAAGGAGGACCAGGGATGACAAGGAAGGACCAGGGATTACCAGGGAGGACCAGGAAGGACCAGGGAAGACCAGGAAGGACCAGGGAGGACCAGGGAGGACCAGGGGAGACCAGGAAGGACCAGGGAAAACCAGGGAGACCAGGGAGGACCAGGGATGACAAGGAAGGACCATGGAGGACCAGGGAGGACAAGGAAGGACCAGGGAGGACCAGGGAAGACCAGGAATGACCAGGGAGGACCAGGGAAGAAAATAAAGGATCAGGGAGGACAAGGGAGGACCAGGGAAGACTAGGAAGGACCAGGGAGGACCAGGGAGGACCAGGGAGGACCAGGGAGGACCAGGGAAGACCAGGAAGGACCATGGAGGACTAGGGTGGACCATGGAGGACCAGGGAGGACTAGGGTGGACCAGGAAGGACCATGGAGGACCAGGGTGGACCATGGAGGACCAGGGAGGACCAGGGTGGCCCAGGCTCCTGCTAGCACTGTTCTCTTCTCTGAATTATTAATGTTCGTCTCGTGCATATAAGTCTAACATTACTTTCAATATTAATGGATCCTTTATTGAGTGAGCACCGTGTTCTGTCTCCCACCTTGCTACTGTGAGCACCGTGTTCTATCTCCCACCTTAATACTGTGAGCACCGTGTTCTATCTCCCACCTTAATACTGTGAGCACCGTGTTCTATCTCCCACCTTAATACTGTGAGCACCGTGTTCTATCTCCCACCTTGCTACTGTGAGCACCGTGTTCTATCTCCCACATTAATACTGTGAGCACCGTGTTCTGTCTCCCACCTTGCTACTGTGAGCACCGTGTTCTATCTCCCACCTTAATACTGTGAGCACCGTGTTCTATCTCCCACCTTAATACTGTGAGCACCGTGTTCTATCTCCCACCTTGCTACTGTGAGCACCGTGTTCTATCTCCCACATTAATACTGTGAGCACCGTGTTCTGTCTCCCACCTTGCTACTGTGAGCACCGTGTTCTATCTCCCACCTTAATACTGTGAGCACCGTGTTCTATCTCCCACCTTAATACTGTGAGCACCGTGTTCTATCTCCCACCTTGCTACTGTGAGCACCGTGTTCTATCTCCACATTAATACTGTGAGCACCGTGTTCTGTCTCCCACCTTGCTACTGTGAGCACCGTGTTCTATCTCCCACCTTAATACTGTGAGCACCGTGTTCTATCTCCCACCTTAATACTGTGAGCACCGTGTTCTATCTCCCACCTTCCTGCTGTGAGCACCGTGTTCTATCTCCCACTTTAATACTGTGAGCACCGTGTTCTATCTCCCACTTTAATACTGTGAGCACCGTGTTCTATCTCCCACCTTAATACTGTGAGCACCGTGTTCTATCTCCCACTTTAATACTGTGAGCACCGTGTTCTATCTCCCACCTTATTACTGTGAGCACCGTGTTCTATCTCCACTTTAATACTGTGAGCACCGTGTTCTATCTCCCCTTAATACTGTGAGCACCGTGTTCTATCTCCCACCTTGCTACTGTGAGCACCGTGTTCTATCTCCCACATTAATACTGTGAGCACCGTGTTCTGTCTCCCACCTTGCTACTGTGAGCACCGTGTTCTATCTCCCACCTTAATACTGTGAGCACCGTGTTCTATCTCCCACCTTAATACTGTGAGCACCGTGTTCTATCTCCCACCTTCCTGCTGTGAGCACCGTGTTCTATCTCCCACTTTAATACTGTGAGCACCGTGTTCTATCTCCCACTTTAATACTGTGAGCACCGTGTTCTATCTCCCACCTTAATACTGTGAGCACCGTGTTCTATCTCCCACTTTAATACTGTGAGCACCGTGTTCTATCTCCCACCTTAATACTGTGAGCACCGTGTTCTATCTCCCACTTTAATACTGTGAGCACCGTGTTCTATCTCCCACTTTAATACTGTGAGCACCGTGTTCTATCTCCCACCTTATTACTGTGAGCACCGTGTTCTATCTCCCACTTTAATACTGTGAGCACCGTGTTCTATCTCCCACCTTAATACTGTGAGCATCGTGTTCTATCTCCCACCTTAATACTGTGAGCATCGTGTTCTATCTCCCACTTTAATACTGTGAGCACCGTGTTCTATCTCCCACCTTAATACTGTGAGCACCGTGTTCTATCTCCCACTTTAATACTGTGAGCACCGTGTTCTATCTCCCACCTTAATACTGTGAGCATCGTGTTCTATCTCCCACTTTAATACTGTGAGCACCGTGTTCTATCTCCCACCTTAATACTGTGAGCATCGTGTTCTATCTCCCACTTTAATACTGTGAGCACCGTGTTGTATCTCCCACCTTAATACTGTGAGCATCGTGTTCTATCTCCCACTTTAATACTGTGAGCACCGTGTTCTATCTCCCACCTTAATACTGTGAACCCCACTTGCTAAGTACACGAACCACTTGCTGAGTACACCAACCACTTACTGAGTACACCAACCACTTACTGAGTACACCAACCACTTACTGAGTACACCAACCACTTACTGAGTACACCAACCACTTGCTAAGTACACCAACCACTTACTGAGTACACCAACCACTTACTGAGTACACCAACCACTTGCTAAGTACACCAACCACTTACTGAGTACACCAACCACTTGCTAAGTACACGAACCACTTGCTGAGTACACCAACCACTTACTGAGTACACCAACCACTTACTGAGTACACCAACCACTTGCTAAGTACACCAACCACTTACTGAGTACACCAACCACTTGCTAAGTACACGAACCACTTGCTGAGTACACCAACCACTTACTGAGTACACCAACCACTTACTGAGTACACCAACCACTTGCTAAGTACACCAACCACTTACTGAGTACACCAACCACTTGCTGAGTACACCAACCACTTACTGAGTACACCAACCACTTACTGAGTACACCAACCACTTGCTAAGTACACCAACCACTTGCTAAGTACACCTACCACTTACTGAGTACACCAACCACTTGCTGAGTACACCAACCACTTACTGAGTACACCTACCACTTACTGAGTACACCAACCACTTACTGAATACACCAACCACTTGCTGAGTACACCAACCACTTGCTGAGTACACCAACCACTTACTAAGTACACCAACCACTTACTGAGTACACCTACCACTTACTGAGTACACCAACCACTTACTGAATACACCAACCACTTGCTGAGTACACCAACCACTTGCTGAGTACACCAACCACTTGCTGAGTACACCAACCACTTACTGAGTACACCTACCACTTACTGAGTACACCAACCACTTGCTGAGTACACCAACCACTTGCTGAGTACACCAACCACTTGCTGAGTACACCAACCACTTGCTGAGTACACCAACCACTTGCTGAGTACACCAACCACTTGCTGAGTACACCAACCACTTGCTGAGTACACCAACCACTTGCTGAGTACACCAACCACTTACTGAGTACACCAACCACTTACTGAAGTATTTCTTCAGTCATAGAGTTGTCAGGAAGTGGAATAGTCTTGCAAGTGACGAGGTATGATAAAGCTCATGGAGCAGGGAGAGAGAGGACCCAGAAGCGATCAGTGAAGAGGCGGGGCCAGGAGCTGAGTCTCGACCCCTGCAACCACAATTAGGTGAGTACAATCAAGTGAGTACAATTAGGTGAGCACAATTAGGTGAGCACACACTCACACACAAGAAACTGGACAAAACTCCACATGGTTCTGTGAGATTGGTCAGAGAAGTGGCTGTTTGAGTTCAACCCCAGCAAGTGCGAGGTTGTGAAAGCTGGGGAAGAGACCAGAGGCCCAGACACGGAATGTGAACACGGAGGGGGGGAAGAGAGGCTTCAAACCTCACTCAAGGAAGACGACCTGGTGGTGAGCATAGCACCCAACATATCACCAGAGGTTGCTGAAGATGCGTCCGCTGCTGCTGTTCTTGCTGTTGCTTCTGTTCTTGCTGCTGTTCTTGCTGTTGCTGCTGTTCTTGCTGTTGCTTCTGTTCTTGCTGCTGTTCTTGCTGTTGCTGCTGTTCTTGCTGCTACTGTTGCTGCTGTTCTTGCTGTTGCTTCTGTTCTTGCTGCTACTGTTGCTTCTGTTTTTGCTGCTACTGTTGCTGCTGTTCTTGCTGTTGCTTCTGTTCTTGCTGCTGTTCTTGCTGTTGCTGCTGTTCTTGCTGCTACTGTTGCTGCTGTTCTTGCTGTTGCTTCTGTTCTTGCTGCTGTTCTTGCTGCTGTTCTTGCTGTTGCTGCTGTTCTTGCTGTTGCTGCTGTTCTTGCTGTTCCTGCTGTTCTGGCTGTTGCTGCTGTTCTTGCTGTTGCTGCTGTTCTTGCTGTTGCTGCTGTTCTTGCTGTTGCTGCTGTTCTTGCTGTTGCTGCTGTTCTTGCTGTTGCTGCTGTTCTTGCTGCTACTGCTGTTGCTGTTCTTGCTGTTGACTTTATCTAGGACTTTTCATAGTACACTGTCTTCTTAATGGCCACAGTACACTGTCTTCTTAATGGCCATAGTACACTGTCTTCTTAATGGCCACAGTACACTGTCTTCTTAATGGCCATAGTACACTGTCTTCTTAATGGCCACAGTACACTGTCTTCTTAATGGCCACAGTACACTGTCTTCTTAATGGCCACAGTACACTGTCTTCTTAATGGCCACAGTACACTCTCTTCTTAATGGCCACAGTACACTGTCTTCTTAGTGGCCCCAGTACACTGTCTTCTTAATGGCCTCAGTACACTGTCTTCTTAATGGCCACAGTACACTGTCTTCTTAATGGCCACAGTACACTGTCTTCTTAATGGCCACAGTACACTGTCTTCTTAATGGCCACAGTACACTGTCTTCTTAATGGCCACAGTACACTGTCTTCTTAATGGCCACAGTACACTGTCTTCTTAATGGCCACAGTACACTGTCTTATTAATGGCCACAGTACACTGTCTTATTAACGACTAAAATATTACCTTTTATCATCATTATTATAATCATTATCATCATCATCGTGTGCAGGTTGGGATATGGCCTGGGTAAGCTGACAGCTGCCGTCAGCCACGTGCGTGTGTGTGTCAGCTGTCAGCCTCCCATGGTGATAGCAGATGCATTGGCTGGTTGCATCTATGTTTTTGGAAACATGCAACAAAGAGGTGGGTGCCCAAGATGGGTCAAAACGTGTTAGTGATTATCCAGCAGGGTCCGAAACGTGTTAGTGATTATCCAGCAGGGTCCGAAACGTGTTGATACCAGCCCCCACGATGGTGCTACTGTAGTACTGTCAGTGCTACAGTAGCACTTTAACCTGGAGTATACCTGGAGCATACCTGGAGTATACCTGGAGCATACCTGGAGCATAACTGGAGTGTACCTGGAGTATACCTGGAGCATACCTGGAGCATACCTGGAGTATACCTGGAGCATACCTGGAGTATACATGGAGCATACCTGGAGTATACCTGGAGTATACCTGGAGTATACCTGGAGCATACCTGGAGTATACCTGGAGTGTATCTGGAGTATACGTGGAGCATACCTGGAGTATACCTGGAGTATACCTGGAGTGTACCTGAAGTATACGTGGAGCATACCTGGAGTATACCTGGAGTATACCTGGAGTATACCTGGAGTGTACCTGGAGCATACCTGGATCATACCTGGAGTGTACCTGAAGTATACCTGGAGCATACCTGGAGTAAACCTGGAGTATACCTGGAGTGTGCCTGGAGTATACCTGGAGCATACCTGGAGTATACCTGGAGTATACCTGGAGCATACCTGGAGTATACCTGGAGTATACCTGGAGTGTACCTGGAGGAGAAAATTAAGACACATAAGCAACAGTTAGGTATCTTTATTGATAAAACGTTTCGCCCACACAGTAGACTTCTTCAGTCCAACACAGAGGCAGCTGTGTATGTGACCGGAGAAGCCACCAGTGTAGGTGAAACGTCAACACAATACCAAGATCCACATCAACACTGTGTATGTGACCGGAGAAGCCACCAGTGTAGGTGAAACGTCAACACAATACCAAGATCCACATCAACACTGTGTATGTGACCGGAGAAGCCACCAGTGTAGGTGAAGTCAACACAATACCAAGATCCACATCAACACTGTGTATGTGACCGGAGAAGCCATCAGTGTAGGTGAAACGTCAACACAATACCAAGATCCACATCAACACTGTGTATGTGACCGGAGAAGCCACCAGTGTAGGTGAAACGTCAACACAATACCAAGATCCACATCAACACTGTGTATGTGACCGGAGAAGCCACCAGTGTAGGTGAAACGTCAACACAATACCAAGATCCACATCAACACTGTGTATGTGACCGGAGAAGCCACCAGTGTAGGTGAAACGTCAACACAATACCAAGATCCACATCAACACTGTGTATGTGACCGGAGAAGCCACCAGTGTAGGTGAAACGTCAACACAATACCAAGATCCACATCAACACTGTGTATGTGACCGGAGAAGCCACCAGTGTAGGTGAAACGTCAACACAATACCAAGATCCACATCAACACTGTGTATGTGACCGGAGAAGCCACCAGTGTAGGTGAAACGTCAACACAATACCAAGATCCACATCAACACTGTGTATGTGACCGGAGAAGCCACCAGTGTAGGTGAAACGTCAACACAATACCAAGATCCACATCAACACTGTGTATGTGACCGGAGAAGCACCAGTGTAGGTGAAACGTCAACACAATACCAGATCCACATCAACACTGTGTATGTGACCGGAGAAGCCACCAGTGTAGGTGAAACGTCAACACAATACCAAGATCCACATCAACACTGTGTATGTGACCGGAGAAGCCACCAGTGTAGGTGAAACGTCAACACAATACCAAGATCCACATCAACACTGTGTATGTGACCGGAGAAGCCACCAGTGTAGGTGAAACGTCAACACAATACCAAGATCCACATCAACACTGTGTATGTGACCGGAGAAGCCACCAGTGTAGGTGAAACGTCAACACAATACCAAGATCCACGTCAACACTGCACCAACACAAGGAAAACATTGTAAGTGTAAATTATGTTTTTAGAAACCAGGAAAGTTTTCTTCATGAACATTACAGCAGAGATATAATATACATTATCGTGTCTGTGAGAAGACCAGGTGTGGGCTCCACACTGGTGCTGCGTACTCCAAGACAAGCCTGATACACGCCCTATATAGTGTCGTGACTAATTCCTTGTTGAAGTTCCTCAAAGCTAATCTTATATATCCCAGTCTCATGTTTGTTATAGTGGCTGGTGAGTTGAGGTGTGTCTCGGGTGATATGTTCGGTACAGTGCCTACCCCAAGGTCCTTCTCCTCGTGGTGATATGTTCGGTACAGTGCCTACCCAGAGGTCCTTATCCTCGTGGTGATATGTTCGGTACAGTGCCTACCCAGAGGTCCTTATCCTCGTGGCGATATGTTCGGTACAGTGCCTACCCTGAGGTCCTTCTCCCAACAGTGATATGCTCGGTACAATGTCTACCCTGAGCTCCTTCTCCCCGTGGAAGGCTAGCAACCTTCCTCCAGCAAGCCTGTACTTCATTTCCGGTCTTCTTAGCCACACTGTCTTGCCAACTACACATATAAATATTTTAACGCCATCTTACCTGTTCATTTAATACACTGTATCACACACTGTATAATACACTGCATCACACACTGTATAATACACTGCATCACACACTGTATAATACACTGCATCACACACTGTATAATACACTGCATCACACACTGTATAATACACTGTATAATACACTGTATAATACACACACAAGTATACAAGAATCTATCACTCACCTGTAACTTTGTTCACTCAACAAATAGTTTGTGGTGAGCGAAACGTCGCAGTAAAATATTCCAGAGTTTGCTAGCAAATGTTGCAGTGCTCTTGTATCTTTCTGGTATCAAGTCTGTTATTATTATTATTATTATTACAAACGTATCTACCTGTCTAGCTGTCTGTCTGTCTGTCTGTCTGTATGTCTGTCTGTCTGTCTGTCTGCTTGTCTGTCTGGCTGTCTGCTTGTCTGCTTGTCTGTCAGTCTGTCTGGCTGTCTGTCTGTCTCTCTGTCTGTCTGTCTGTACTCACCTAATTGTACTCACCTAATTGTGGTTGCAGGGGTCGAGACTCAGCTCCTGGCCCCGCCTCTTCGCTGTCTGCTACTGGCTGTCTGTCTGTCTGTCTGTCTGTCAGTCTGTCTGCTTGTCTGCTTGTCTGCTTGTCTGTCTGGCTGTCTGTCTATCACACACACAGTAATACACAGTATTCCATACAAGCATCACCGGCTACAGCTTGTAATCTCTCAACCCAAAAGGTCAGATGTATCGGTCAGAAAGGTCAGAATCTACAATTCTACGAGTGTTGACCAGTGGACCTTCATTTGCTCTCTCTCTCTCTCTCTCTCTCTCTCTCTCTTCTCTCTCTCTCTCTCTCTCTCTCTCTCTCTCTCTCTCTCTCTCTCTTTCTACGCTTGGTAATATATTGTATTATATTTTCCCTCTGAAATTCGTGGATTCATCTGCAACATATCTTATCAATAAGGATAAAGGGATATACCCTTAACCGTAGGGTTGAATCCCTATCTACGAAATCGTCCGTCCAAACCCATGCTCCCACCACCAGAGATATGCGTAAAGATTTCAACGTTACGCCATAGATTCCGTATTGTCAGACTGAGCTGTCAGAGATTAGTGTATTAATTGTATATTGTATAGTGTATTAGTTGTGTGGAAGTTGATAAGAAGTAGCACTGCCGCAGGCCTACTGGCCCATGCTAGGCAGGTTCAAGTCACCTACTGGCCCATGCTAGGCAGGTTCAAGTCACCTACTGGCCCATGCTAGGCAGGTTCAAGTCACCTACTGGCCCATGCTAGGCAGGTTCAAGTCACCTACTGGCCCATGCTAGGCAGGTTCAAGTCACCTACTGGCCCATGCTAGGCAGGTTCAAGTCACCTACTGGCCCATGCTAGGCAGGTTCAAGTCACCTACTGGCCCATGCTAGGCAGGTTCAAGTCACCTACTGGCCCATGCTAGGCAGGTTCAAGTCACCTACTGGCCCATGCTAGGCAGGTTCAAGTCACCTACTGGCCCATGCTAGGCAGGTTCAAGTCACCTACTGGCCCATGCTAGGCAGGTTCAAGTCACCTACTGGCCCATGCTAGGCAGGTTCAAGTCACCTACTGGCCCATGCTAGGCAGGTTCAAGTCACCTACTGGCCCATGCTAGGCAGGTTCAAGTCACCTACTGGCCCATGCTAGGCAGGTTCAAGTCACCTACTGGTCCATGCTAGGCAGGTTCAAGTCACCTACTGGCCCATGCTAGGCAGGTTAAGTCACCTACTGGCCCATGCTAGGCAGGTTCAAGTCACCTACTGGCCCATGCTAGGCAGGTTCAAGTCACCTACTGGCCCATGCTAGGCAGGTTCAAGTCACCTACTGGCCCATGCTAGGCAGGTTTAAGTCACCTACTGGCCCATGCTAGGCAGGTTCAAGTCACCTACTGGCCCATGCTAGGCAGGTTCAAGTCACCTACTGGCCCATGCTAGGCAGGTTCAAGTCACCTACTGGCCCATGCTAGGCAGGTTCAAGTCACCTACTGGTCCATGCTAGGCAGGTTCAAGTCACCTACTGGCCCATGCTAGGCAGGTTTAAGTCACCTACTGGCCCATGCTAGGCAGGTTCAAGTCACCTACTGGCCCATGCTAGGCAGGTTCAAGTCACCTACTGGCCCATGCTAGGCAGGTTCAAGTCACCTACTGGCCCATGCTAGGCAGGTTTAAGTCACCTACTGGCCCATGCTAGGCAGGTTCAAGTCACCTACTGGCCCATGCTAGGCAGGTTCAAGTCACCTACTGGCCCATGCTAGGCAGGTTCAAGTCACATCCACTTGATGAATTAGACAAGTGCGAAACGTCTGGGCATTTTTATTTTATAGACGTTTCGCCAGTCAGTGGTTTTATTAGTACTGTGCTCTATTGATTGGTTGGCGAAACGTCTACCAAGTAAAGCTCTATGTGGGTGTCCCACAAGTCTGGAACCACAAGTGTGGGAAACAAACCAAGGTACGGTCGTAAAACTCCAAGCCAGTGCGTTAACCACTGGGCCAGTTGGTCTGGAGTTTTACCACTCACTTGCCATGAGTTCTAACCCCACCCACTAAGCGCCATGGAGCTGAAGTCTTCTCCAGCCTAAAGGACTGACCATCTTGAGTACTTTTCCTCCAAGGTTGAGGGACTGATTACATCATCGTCACTACTACACTGTTGCCTCTGTATGTGACTGAAGAAGTCTACTGTGTGGGCGAAACGTTTCATCAATAAAGACACCCAACTGTTGTACATGTGTCTTAATCTTCAAGTTGTCAGTATTTTATACCATTTCAGCACAATGACCCGAACCACAGTGAAGAACCATGAACCCCTCAATGCAGGGATTTACACAATCCCTTGTGGAGGCTGTGACAAAATATACGTGGGTGAAACAGGGAGGAGGTTTACAAAGACTTCTCAAGGCACAGACTAATGGATACAGCAACAATAACATGAACAAGACATGTCTACAACACCGGAATTACACCAGTCATCCCGTGAGCATTAACGACAGTCGCCTTGTTATTAAAGAACCCGGTTTCCCCTGACAAAATCCTCCACAATCATCCTAATTTGCAATTTCATACACTATTAATCAGAATAAAGAGAGCTTGGTCATCTGTGAAATATTAACAAGAATTGCCTCCACTACTACTACCACTATTATTACTATTAACTACTACTACTATTACTACTACTACAACTATTCCTACTACTACCACTGCTACGGCCACCACCATCAACATAGACCAGTCGACCTACTGCAGTTCTTAGTGAGGGTGTCTCAAAACTATGGCTTTGAGACACCATAGTTTTGAGACACCCTAGTCTTGGGACACCCTACTCTTGGGACACCCCTAGCCTTGGGACATCCTAGTCTTGCTGTAGCGGTGACAACAATATACACTCAACTAATCCAGTTAGTTGTGTCCTCGTATACACATGAGCACGGCTTGTCAAACGTGCAAGTGTTGTGGCATCTTCTGTCGTGCTTACCTAACAACTTACATGCACTGGAGGTAGGTGAAGATTAATACACAGGTGCAACAGTTAGGTATCTTTACTGATCAAACGTTTCCCCTACACAGTAGGCTTCTTCAGTCAAATACAGTCCATCAGCCAGGCTGAGGGACTGACCACCTCAAGTACTTTTCTCCATGGTTGATGGACTGATTACATGGACTCCAGGCTGGGGGACTGATTACCTCAAACTCCTTATGATCTTCACCATTCTGCTTTAGTGTAAGGTGCTAGTCGTTGGTAATGAAAATATCCCTCGAATTTATAAACTAGGTGAAGTAGAGCTTGATCATACAGAATGTGAAAAAGACTTGGGAGTCATGGTAAGCAGGAATCTAAAGCCAAGACAACAGTGCCTAAGTGTGCGCAATAAGGCTAACAGATTACTAGGATTTATTTCAAGAAGTATAAGCAACAGAAGTCCAAAAGTTATTTTACAGCTCTATACATCACTAGTGAGACCTCATTTGGATTATGCAGCTCAGTTTTGGTCTCCTTACTACAGGATGGATATAGATTCATTGGAGAACATACAAAGAAGAATGACTAAAATGATTTACAGTATAAGAAATCTCCCGTATGAAGATAGACTTAGAGCGTTGAATCTCCACTCTCTGGAGAGACGTAGAATGAGGGGAGATATCATCGAGGTGTACAAGTGGATGATGATCATAAACAAAGGAGATATTAATAAAATACTGAGGATATCGAACCAAGTAAGAACCAGAAATAACGGATTTAAATTGGATAAATTTAGATTTAGAAAGGACATAGGCAAGTACTGGTTTTCGAACAGAGTTGTAGATGCGTGGAACAATCTTCCGAGTACTGTGATAGAGGCTAGGACCTTGGGTGGCTTTAAAAAGAGATTGGACAAATATATGAGTGGGAGGGGCTGGGTTTGATTAGTGTCGTGAGTACAGGAGTAAATTCTTAGGTAGTGGTGGTTTTGATAAGGACCTGCCTTGTATGGGCCAGTAGGCCTTCTGCAGTGTTCCTCCATTCTTATGTTCTTATGTTCTTATGTTTGCTTAGGACTGATGAAGTCACTGTGTGGCGAAACGTTTCCTCAGTAAAGATACCCAAGTGTTGCACACCTGGCGTATACTTGGAGAGAGTTCCGGGGGTCAACACCCCCGTGACCAGACCTCATGATGGATCAGGGCCTGATCAACCAGGCTGTTACTGCTACTGTTACATGTGTCTAATTTGTCATCTTTATTTGTAGACGTTTCGCTAACCAGTGGCTTTATCAATACAGTACAAGGACATAATGTGAAGAACGTAGAACTGTATACAAGAGCTGAGGTAATCAGTCCCACAACCTTGGAGTTGGTGAAGATTCTGAAGCACAGGCACCAAGATAATAATAATAATAATAATAATAATAATAATATCTTTATTTCTAGCCGTACATGATACAACTTATACAGACCATAGCTGACATCAATGACATACTACTATATAGAAAGCCACTTGTTATGAGCATTTCCTGCAAATTAGGTCAATTTTGTCCCCAGGATGCGACCCCACACAGTCGACTAACACCCAGGTGCCTACTTACTGCTAGGTGAACATGGACAGCAGGTGTACAGGTGACTAACACCCAGGTACCTATTTTACTGTTAGGTAAACATGGACAGCAGGTGTCTTAAGGAAACACGTCTTAATGTTTCCAGCCGTGCCGGAGATCGACCCCCGGACATCAGTGTGTGAGCTGAGTGCGCTGCCAGTCAAGCTACGGGACACCAGGATATGGCATATGCTTATTTAGGTACAGATATATATATATATATATATATATATATATATATATATATATATATATATATATATATATATATATTGTATATATATATATATATATATATATATATATATATATATATATATATATATATATATATATATATATATATATATATATATATATATATATATATGTTACACAAATTATCATACATAGCAGCATATGTGTAGATTACCCAGGATGACCCCTCCAAAAAAGGTCAAAGTGACTTATTTCCGCTGGAATCCTCCAGTGACCTGCAAGATTTCTGTGAGACAGTGTTAGTGACAGTAAGACAGCCACTGTGAGACAGTGTTAGTGACAGTAAGACAGCCACTGTGAGACAGTGTTAGTGACAGTAAGACAGCCACTGTGAGACAGTGTTAGTGACAGTAAGACAGCCACTGTGAGACAGTGTTAGTGACAGTTAGCAGCCCTGTGAGACAGTGTTAGTGACAGTAAGCAGCCCTGTGAGACAGTGTTAGTGACAGTAAGACAGCCCTGTGAGACAGTGTTAGTGACAGTTAGACAGCCTCTGGAGACAGTGTTAGTGACAGTAAGACAGCCCTGTGAGACAGTGTTAGTGACAGTAAGGCAGCCCTGTGAGACAGTGTTAGTGAAGTAGAGGCAGCCCTGTGAGACAGTGTTAGTGTAGTAAGCAGCCCTGTGAGACAGTGTTAGTGGAGTAAGCAGCCCTGTGAGACAGTGTTAGTGACAGTAAGGCAGCCCTGTGAGACAGTGTTAGTGACAGTAAGACAGCCCTGTGAGACAGTGTTAGTGACAGTTAAGCAGCCCTGTGAGACAGTGTTAGTGACAGTAAGGCAGCCCTGTGAGACAGTGTTAGTGGCAGTAAGACAGCCCTGTGAGACAGTGTTAGTGGCAGTAAGACAGCCCTGTGAGACAGTGTTAGTGACAGTAAGCAGCCTCTGTGAGACAGTGTTAGTGAGTAAGGCAGCCTCTGTGAGACAGTGTTAGTGACAGTAAGGCAGCCTCTGTGAGACAGTGTTAGTGCAGTAAGAAGCCTCTGTGAGACAGTGTTAGTGGTAGTAAGACGCCTCTGTGAGACAGTGTTAGTGAGTAAGCAGCCTCTGTGAGACAGTGTTAGTGGTAAGACAGCCCTGTGAGACAGTGTTAGTGACAGTAAGGCAGCTCTGTGAGACAGTGTTAGTGGCAGTAAGACAGCCTCTGTGAGACAGTGTTAGTGGCTAGTAAGCAGCCACTGTGAGACAGTGTTAGTGACGTAAGGCAGCCACTGTGAGACAGTGTTAGTGTAGTAAGGCAGCCTCTGTGAGACAGTGTTAGTGCAGTAAGGCAGCCTCTGTGAGACAGTGTTAGTGCAGTAAGGCAGCCTCTGTGAGACAGTGTTAGTGAGTAAGGCAGCCTCTGTGAGACAGTGTTAGTGACAGTGAAGCAGCCCTGTGAGACAGTGTTAGTGAGTAAGAGCAGCCACTGTGAGACAGTGTTAGTGCAGTAGGCAGCCTCTGTGAGACAGTGTTAGTGAGTAAGCAGCCTCTGTGAGACAGTGTTAGTGGTAGTAAGGCAGCCCTGTGAGACAGTGTTAGTGAGTAAGGCAGCCTCTTGAGACAGTGTTAGTGACAGTAAGGCAGCCTCGTGAGACAGTGTTAGTGACAGTAAGGCAGCTCTGTGAGAGTTTGTGCAACACTGTGAGACATTAGTGACAGTAAGGCAGCCTCTGTGAGACAGTGTTAGTGGTAGTAAGGCAGCCTCTGTGAGACAGTGTTAGTGGTAGTAAGGCAGCCTCTGTGAGACAGTGTTAGTGGTAGTAAGGCAGCCTCTGTGAGACAGTGTTAGTGGTAGTAAGGCAGCCTCTGTGAGACAGTGTTAGTGGTAGTAAGGCAGCCTCTATGAGACAGTGTTAGTGACAGTAAGGCAGCCTCCGTGAGACAGTGTTAGTGACAGTAAGGCAGCCTCTGTGAGACAGTGTTAGTGACAGTAAGGCAGCCTCTGTGAGACAGTGTTAGTGGTAGTAAGGCAGCCTCTGTGAGACAGTGTTAGTGACAGTAAGGCAGCCTCTGTGAGACAGTGTTAGTGACAGTAAGGCAGCCTCTGTGAGACAGTGTTAGTGACAGTAAGGCAGCCTCTGTGAGACAGTGTTAGTGGTAGTAAGGCAGCCTCTAGACATCTTCATGTGTGTATATCACTTTCACGAACAACGAGTTTCTTCTCACTGTACTTGATAAGGTGTCCTTGATAAGTATGGTCGTCACTGCTGTTGTATGGCTGACACTCACGTTCCAGTGGTATGGCTGACACTCACGTTCCAGTGGTCTGGCTGACACTCACGTTCCAGTGGTCTTGCTGACACTCACGTTCCAGTGGTCTTGCTGACACTCACGTTTCAGTGGTCTGGCTGTCAGCCACGTTCCAGTGGTCTGGGTGTCAGCCACGTTCCAGTGGTCTGGGTGTCAGCCACGTTCCAGTGGTCTGGGTGTCAGCCACGTTCCAGTGGTCTGGGTGTCAGCCACGTTCCAGTGGTGGCTGACACCCACCTATTCCTTCAACCATCCCCTACAAGGTTCTGTCTGCTGCTGCATATAGTCTTGACATTACCACAACTTTTACAACTGTTACCATTCACCATAGAGAATATTCCACTCAGTGTATGTACTCTGACTCTCAGTGTATGTACACTGACTCTCAGTGTATGTACTCTGACTATCAGTATATGTACTCTGACTCTCATTGTATGTACTCTGACTCTCAGTGTATGTACTCTGACTATCAGTGTATGTACTCTGACTATCAGTGTATGTACTCTGACTCTCAGTGTATGTACCCTGACTCTCAGTGTATGTACTCTGACTATCAGTGTATGTACTCTGACTCTCATTGTATGTACTCTGACTATCAGTGTATGTACTCTGACTCTCAGTGTATGTACCCTGACTCTCATTGTATGTACTCTGACTATCAGTGTATGTACTCTGACTCTCAGTGTATGTACTCTGACTCAGTGTATGCATCCTGACTCTCAGTGTATGTACCCTGACTCTCAGTATATGTACTCTGACTCTGTGTATGTACTCTGACTCTCGGTATATATGATGACCTTCGTGTATTAGATAGGCTTTAAACCCCATTAACCATTAATTTAATACCAATATAACTATGACAACAACAGGAGTACCAACAGTACCAATGTTTACATAACAACAGGAGTACAAACATACTAACCATGACAAGAAAAGGAGTACCAACATAACCATGACAACAACAGGAGTACCAACATAACCATGACAACAACAGGAGTACCAACATAACCCTGACAACAACAGGAGTACCAACATAACCATGACAGCAACAAGAATGCCAACATAACCATGACAACAACAGGAGTACCAACATAACCATGACATCAGGAGTACTAACATAACCATGACAACAACAGAAGTACCAACATAACCATGACAAGGACAGCAGTACCAAAATAACCACGACAGCAACAGGAGTACCAACATAACCATGACAAGAAAAGGAGTACCAACTTAACCATGACAACAAAAGGAGTATCAACAGTACCAATGTAGCAATTACGACAGCAGGAGTACCAACATAATCATGACAACAACAGAAGTACCAACAGTACCAACATAACTATGACAACAACAGGAGTACCAACAATGCCAATATAACCATGACAACAACAGGAGTACCAACAGTATCAATATAACCATGACAACAGCAGGAGTACCAGCAGTACCAACATAACCATGACAACAGCAGGAGTACCAGCAGTACCAACATAACCATGACAACAACAGGAGTACCAACATAACCATGACAACAACAGGAGTACCAACAGTACCATGACAACAACAGAAATACCAACATAACCATGACAACATCAGGAGTACCAGCAGTACCAACATAACCATGACAACAACAGGAGTACCAACATAACCATGACAACAATAGGAGTACCAACATAACCATGACAACTACAGGAGTACCAACAGTACCATGACAACAACAGAAATACCAACATAACCATGACAACAACGGGAGTACCAACATAACCATGACAACAGCAGAAGTACCAACAGTACCAACATAACCACGACAAAAACAGGAGTACCAACAGTACCATGACAACAACAAGAATACCAACATAACCATGACAACAACAGGAATACCAACAGTACCAACATAACCATGACAACAACAGGAGTACCAACATAACCATGACAACAACAGGAGTACCAACATAACCATGACAACAACAGGAGTACCAACATAACCATGACAACAACAGGAGTACCAACATATCCATGACAACAACTGGAGTACATGGAGACTCCACTATCTCCACATCCTCCTCCTTCCCCCTCCCTTCCCCTTCTTCTACTCCTCCTTCCCCTCCCTCCCCTTCCCTTCACCCCTCCCAAAACCCCTCTGCCCCTCCCTCCACCCCTTCTTCCCCTTCCCTCTCCCTCCATCCACCCCTCCCTCAACCCCTCCCTCAACCCCTCCCTCAACCCCCTCCCTCCACCTCTCCTATATCTCTTTCCGCTCAGGCTCCCTCCCATCCTTCCCCTACATTAACTCCCACAAAATCCCCTCTTCTGTCTGTACCCTCACTGCTGTCTGGTGTCCTTCACTCTGAGTACACAGTAAACTAGGTGTCCCCTGGCTGGGTTGTTAGCGTACTCACCTCACACATTGAGTGTCCGTGGTTCGATCCCCAGTACGAGTGGAAACATAATTAACCTGGGAAACATAATTAACCCAAGTTGCGGGAAATGCTCTACATAACCAGGGGCTTTCTATATAGTAAGTCATTGATGTCAGCTATGGTCTGTATAAGTTGCATCATGTACTGCTAGAAATTAAGATTATTATTATTATTACACAGTAAACTATCACTGTCAACAATGAAAATAAGTAACTTTGACTTTTTCGGGTTATTGTGGTGGGTATTTGTACTTATGTGCACCTGTGCCTAAATAAACTTACTTATGAGCTAGAGTGTACTACAGTAGGCCTACTGGCCTATGCTAGAAAGGCACACCTCATATACAATCATTCCGATCACGCATTTGTCTAATATTTGTATATTCGTGGTGAACAATACTCGCTGTGTCATCACAAGTGTGGTGGATGCCACAGTAACTGTGTCATCACAAGTGTGGTGGATGACACAGTCACTGTGTCATCACAAGTGTGGTGGGTGACACAGTAACTGTGTCATCACAAGTGTGGTGGATGACACAGTCACTGTGTCATCACAAGTGTGGTGGGTGACACAGTAACTGTGTCATCACAAGTGTGGTGGGTGACACAGTAACTATGTCATCACAAGTGTGGTGGATGACACAGTCACTGTGTCATCACAAGTGTGGTGGGTGACACAGTAACTGTGTCATCACAAGTGTGGTGGGTGACACAGTAACTGTGTCATCACAAGTGTGGTGGGTGACACAGTAACTATGTCATCACAAGTGTGGTGGATGACACAGTCACTGTGTCATCACAAGTGTGGTGGATGACACAGTAACTATGTCATCACAAGTGTGGTGGATGACACAGTCACTGTGTCATCACAAGTGTGGTGGATGACACAGTAACTATGTCATCACAAGTGTGGTGGATGACACAGTCACTGTGTCATCACAAGTGTGGTGGGTGACACAGTAACTATGTCATCACAAGTGTGGTGGATGACACAGTCACTGTGTCATCACAAGTGTGGTGGGTGACACAGTCACTGTGTCATCACAAGTGTGGTGGATGCCACAGTAACTATGTCATCACAAGTGTGGTGGATGACACAGTCACTGTGTCATCACAAGTGTGGTGGGTGACACAGTAACTATGTCATCACAAGTGTGGTGGATGACACAGTCACTGTGTCATCACAAGTGTGGTGGGTGACACAGTAACTATGTCATCACAAGTGTGGTGGATGACACAGTCACTGTGTCATCACAAGTGTGGTGGGTGACACAGTCACTGTGTCATCACAAGTGTGGTGGGTGACACAGTCACTGTGTCAGTGACAACACGCCACAAATGTGTCTGTAATTGATGGTTCGTGCAGTAAAGCTGAGTAATTGCGAGTGATTTCTGTCTGTGAGATTTTGGGACCCAGTAGCGATCAGTGAAGAGGCGGGGCCAGGAGCTGAGTCTCGACCCCTGCAACCACAATTAGGTGACCACAATTAGGTGAGTACACACACACACACACAATAGATATGATAAAGCTCTTGGAGCACAGAGTGGACCTGGTAGCGACCAGTGAAGAGGCAGGGCCAGGAGCTGTGAATCGACTCCTGCAACCAAAAATACACACACA
Source organism: Cherax destructor (assembly GCA_009830355.1). Classification (NCBI taxonomy): domain Eukaryota; kingdom Metazoa; phylum Arthropoda; class Malacostraca; order Decapoda; family Parastacidae; genus Cherax; species Cherax destructor. Next base: position 155,322 of record WNWK01001940.1, on the reverse strand, counting down.
CACACACACACACACACACACACACACACACACACACACACACACACACACACATAGAGAGGGGCGCACTACCACTGGTGTGTTGTGTACATAATACATCACCATTAATGACAGTAGGAGAGCTAGCGACATTGATGACACGTTACCAAGAACAATTACCATCAATACTTGATGAGCAGATCTCCGGGGCACTCTGACAGCAGTGCCACTCAGGGTATAATTACCTCTACCAGTGCCAGGAAAAATACCACTGTGTAAAGGTCGTGGAAGTAAGTTCTTGAAACTCTGCTCACATCTCACAAGTTACAACTCGACACATGTCTAACCATTTACATATTAACTTTTATTAAGTTTTTTTTAAAAGCAAAAGGTTATAGCTAGGCCTGATTAATATTTCACGGCCATATTCTGAATTTGTTGAGTTAGGCTTCTACACTTTACGACAGTGAGTTAGGGAACTCTGAGGCGGCATTATTGACTTGTTTGGTCGCATCAGCTGTTTGCTCTTGTTCCATGTGATGGTTATATTGTGGCACCAACAACTACCTTTCTTACCCTCTTATATGCTTCACGGAGGATGAGATTTTGTTGGGATTTTTAACCCCGGAGGGTTAGCCACCCTGGATAACCCAGGGTAGGGAGGGTTAGCCACTCTGGATAACTCAGGGTAGAGAGAGTTATCCACTCTGGATAACCCAGGGTAGGGAGAGTTAGCCACCCTGGGTAACCCAGGGTAGGGAGAGTTAGCTACCCAGGATAACCCAGTGTGTCATCGAGGGACTTATTGCTATTGTGGTCCTTCAATCTTATCCCCCAGGATGCCACGCACACCAGTCCACTAACACCCAGGTACCTACTTGCTTGCTAGGTGAACGGGACAACAGGTGTTAGGGAACACGCCCAATGTTTCCACCCTTGCCGTGGATCGAACCACGAACACCGTGTGTGTGAGGTGAGAAAGTGTTGTCTACCAGGCAGGGGCCACCACAAAGACCACAAGACACCAGTGGACTGTGGTTTACCCCCAAAAAATAATGAGTGTCTCTTGCTAGACCGCATCTTAAGACACTTGGGAAATATAGCAACACCGACCCTCTTATTATATAGTGTAAACTGTCAAGGGTAACCTGTAACGACTTACATGCTTCACAGATCTATGTATTAGAAAGCTAGCAGACTTCTAATTATGTATCTTCAACTATGAACTCCTACGCTAACTTGACTTTCTAGAATCTTAGTTCTAGGCTGACACTTGCCATCTATGATATGTTCCCAGTCTGTCCTCCGATCTTCTTTGACGGATTTTCGTTCGGTTGGGACTTGGTAATGGTCCAGGAGGGACCATTATTTGGTCCAGGAGGGACCATTATTTGGTCCAGGAGGGACCATTATTTGGTCCAGGAGGGACCATTATTTGGTCCAGGAGGGACCATTATTTGGTCCAGGAGAGACCATTATTTGGTCCAGGAGAGACCATTATTTGGTCCAGGAAGGACCATTAAATCACAGTCTTCCTCTCTAAGTGTGGGGAATATTTGTAAATTGTTCTAGCCAAGTTAATCTGACATATTCTTGTCGTTCCTAAATACTGCGTTGTTAGCGTGGCAACAATCTACACACAAATTGATATCCTGACAACACTACCTTGAATTTACTACATCCGGCAGGAGGACTCTGTACACTCCGGCAGCGCTGCTGGAGGTACTGTTGCGGATACAAGCTCTGGTGATGTCCTTCACTTCTTCAAGCTCTCCATTGAGGCGTACATTGTTTTAATACGGATTTACGGTGTTTTATGTGCCTCTTCCTCTACATAAATTTTATTGTGATAGCCAGAGTTATGTTCTCTAGTGAGGTGTTGAAGGTCTGGCTAAACTGCCAGGAATGTTCTTCAGCCTCTCACAGTATAACGACTGTGTTATGGGGTCCCTTTGTAACCAGCAACACGACTGGGTTATGGGGTCCCTTTGTAACCAGCAACACGACTGGGTTATGGGGTCCCTTTGTAACCAGCAAACACGACTGGGTTATGGGGTCCCTTTGTAACCAGCAAACACGACTGGGTTATGGGGTCCTTTTGTAACCAGCAAACACGACTGGGTTATGGGGTCACGTTGCTATTAGAGTGTATAACTAGCAGCACCATGGCTGGCCAATTCACAACTAACCCACAAAGTAGAGGTGAAACCAGAAGACGTTTTGAACCGTCTTAAACCCTTCTTGCTAAGACACCTACTGTACCTGCTAACCTAGCAGTAAGTAGGTCCCTGGGTGTTAGTCGATTGGTGTGGGTGGCATCCTGTGGAACATAATTAAACCAAGTTGTGGGAAATGCTCTGCATAACCAGGGACTTTCTATATAGTATGTCACTGATGTCAGCTATGGTTTGTATAAGTTGTATCATGTACTGGTAGAAATAAGGATTATTGTTATTATTATAAATTTCGATTACCTTCTGGCATCCTCTTCAGTAGATACATAAGTGTAATGAGAAGAAGAATATACAGATAAGGCTGGACCTCACCTCGTACACCTGAGTGTAGGGATGTGTCCACCACTGTTATATATATTTAATAGCTACGTGTGTATGTCCTTTCTACCTCTACTTTCACCCTTCTTCAGGTTGTTCCTGACTGTCTGGTCCACGTTGAGTGCAGTCTTGTTTGTCTACAGAGTGTGGGAAGAAGAGAGTACCATAACTGCAACTATTATCACTACTATTACTACTACTATCACTATTACTGCTGCTGCTACTACTACTACTACTATTGCTATTACTACTACTACTACTGTGGCTCATGTGTTTTTAACTTCCAGTTGTGGCCCTCAAGTACCTGTTTCTCACCACTCTAACAGCCTACCCCTGTCTACCCTATCAATTCCTTTGAGTATTAGTTATGTTGTTATCATGTCTCCCCTGGTTCGCCTGTCCTCCAGGTCGCTAACTTTAATTTCCTTTGTATCTTAGCTCATACTATTTAACTCGGGGACTAGTCTTGTTCCATACCTTTGCCTCTTTTCCTGTTAACATGATGTGAGTGTACTCATCTATTTGAGGTTGCAGGGGTCGATTCACAGCTCCTGCACTCACCTATTTGTGATTGCTACGGCCGATTCACGGCTCCTGGCCCCGCCTCTTCACTGATATCTACTAGGACCACTTTCTCCCTGCTCCAATAGATTTATCGTACCTCTTCTTAAAACTATGTATCGACCCTGCCTCCACTGTGTGTGGGTGTATCACCTAACATACAGTTTTGGGTCATGAGAGACCAAACATAAAATCAACTTCATATATGTATATTAAACTTTATGGTATCCATCTCTCAACACTGGTAACTCAACACTGGTAACTCAACACTGGTAACTCAACAGACAGTCATCGAGGACTGTCTGTCTTATTTCCATTGTGGTCCTTCAATCTTGTTCCCCAGGATGCCACCCATAGCAGTCACCTAACACCCAGGTACCTACATACTGCTAGGTGGACAGTGACAGTGTGTTCAGACTGAACACACTTCAGACTGAACACACTTCAGTCTCTTCTTCAGCTGATGCCAGTGTATTAGTCCCTTCTGCATCCAACTGAAGGTCTGCTACGCAGGCAAAAAGTTTCTGAAGCTATCAAAGTGTTGTACGTGTATTTTATTCTGTATTGTTTACTAGTGTTGCAAGGCAGTTACTGCAATGATGCTTCCCTTGTGCACATGTGCACCAGCCTAAGTGTAAGTATACATATGTATAAGTATTCATATCTAATAAGTGTTCATGTTTGAATTATGTTTTAGGTTGATTCAAGGGGAAATATATTTGATTTATCTCTCTTTTTTTGTTACTCCCAGTGTAAGTGCACGTCAGCACTACCTGTGCACCAGTGGTCGTGCCTCCAGGTGCACAGTGTGAGTTCACGTCAACACTACCTGTGCACCAGTGGTCGTGCCTCCAGGTGCACAGTGTGAGTGCACGTCAACACTACCTGTGCACCAGTGGTCGTGCCTCCAGGTGCACAGTGTGAGTGCACGTCAACACTACCTCTGCACCAGTGGTCGTGCCTCCAGGTGCACAGTGTGAGTGCACGTCAGCGCCACCTGTGCACCAGTGGTCGTGCCTCCAGGTGCACAGTGCGAGTGCACGTCAGCGCCACCTGTGCACCAGTGGTCGTACCTCCATAAGATGCAAGTAAATAACGTTGCCAGACACCACCACAAGAACGAGTGTAAATAAGTCACTCTGACTCTGACTTGGGTTTTCCTGGTACGTAATTTACACTACGTATCAAGACAGTACGTATAACACAGTACGTATAACACAGTACGTATAACACAGTACGTATAACACAGGACGTATAACACAGTACGTATAACACTACGTATAACACAGTACGTATAACACAGGACGTATAACACAGTACGTATAACGCAGGACGTATAACACAGGACGTATAACACAGTACGTATAACACAGTACGTATAACACAGTACGTATAACACAGGAAATTAATTTCCAGGATCTTTCACTCACAGTTGAGCTTGTAAAAGCGTGTAAAGGCTCATCTGTGAGAGAAACGTTGTAAATAAAGCTTTTGTCTGTTATATATGACTTTGTATCACCACTTGTCTTAGCCTCACCACTTGTCTTAGCCTCACCACTTGTCTTAGCCTCACCACTTGTCTTAGCCTCACCACTTGTCTTAGCCTCACCACTTGTCTTAGCCTCACCACTTGTCTTAGCCTCACCACTTGTCTTAGCCTCACCACTTGTCTTAGCCTCACCACTTGGCTTAGCCTCACCACTTGTCTTAGCCTCACCACTTGTCTTAGCCTCACCACTTGTCTTAGCCTCACCACTTATCTTAGCCTCACCACTTGTCTTAGCCTCACCACTTGTCTTAGCCTCACCACTTGTCTTAGCCTCACCACTTGTCTTAGCCTCACCACTTGTCTTAGCCTCACCACTTGTCTTAGCCTCACCACTTATCTTAGCCTCACCACTTGTCTTAGCCTCACCACTTGTCTTAGCCTCACCACTTGTCTTAGCCTCACCACTTGTCTTAGCCTCACCACTTGTCTTAGCCTCACCACTTGTCTTAGCCTCACCAGCACTGAAGTAAAAGGGGCTGGGGTTATATAATGGTGGGATACCTTCTACGGGTCACTCTCTGCCCTGCTACTCCTGACAACTTTTCTGTACTCGACAGAAGAATCCTGCGGTGTAGGGGAAACGTTTCGCAATAAAGATACCTAACTATTGCCTATGTGTCTCAATTACCAACCATACGTACATCTAGTTATTGATTCACTTCCGTAAATATAATGAAAAGC